>PVLA01014809.1:0-28507 GCA_004027455.1 Hydrochoerus hydrochaeris
GAAGAAGAAGAAGAAGAAGAAGAAGAAGAAGAAGAAGAAGAAGAAGAAGAAGAAGAAGAAGAAGAAGAAGAAGTTGTTGCTAAAAATGAAGAGCAGTAGATAGCTATCTGGTAGCAGATCAGATTCCATAAGGCAAACTCAAAGCTCAGGGGAAGACAGACTCTCAAAAGGAAGTAAGAAGGTAAGCTGCAGTCACTGGGTTGAAATTCATGGTTTGCTATTGTGTATTCTTAAGCAAGTTACTTTAACCTTCCTAAAGCTTGGTTTTTGTCAGCTTTAAAATGGAGGTAAAAGTACAATACCTTCCCAGGGTCCCCAAAATTGTAAATATAGTATTTTATGTTTTCTCTGACATTTTATGTTTTCTCTGACATTTTATATCTAAGTTTCTCTGACATAATATTTATGTTAGTTTTATCACTAAATTCCCAATGAGGAAAGTGCAGTTATGGTCCCCTTTCATAAATGGACAAATAGGACCAAATATTAGTTACCTGAGGTTGCCTTTTGGTACAGTAATGACCCTGATTATCAGTTGAGTAGCCAAGTATTCATTCATTAATGTCCCAGTAGACAAGTTTCAAGTCATTCTTATTCTTTGTCTTCAAGACATTGCTCCTAATTTGATAAATCAGATCATATGTTTCCCTCATAAAAGCTCTCTGTGAAAGATGACTGATTGATGGCAGTATAAATTATTCACAGGCATGAGCTACTACAGGGAGCAGTTCATTTTACATATCCTCAGTAATAAAGCACATTAATCCATTAACTCAATTAGCTTGTATCAGTTTATCTAAATTAGTCAAGAATAATAAAATATCAGCATTTATAATGCTAATGAAGAAACCCTTTTCTTCATAAAGATTCTGGCCTCATGGTGTTTTTTAAGGGAAGCTACAAAGCCGTTCAAGATCCAAAACACATATGATGTACTTTGTAAATTTCTCCAATTTTGTATGGAGCAGAAATTTATCTGACTTAAACAGGAAGGAGTGTAAGAGCCTAAACCAAGAAATAGTCTTTGTTCCTAAGGGAAAACATGACTTCCTGGCCACACAGAGAAAGTTCAGAATTGATAAATGAAGTGGTCAAAATGCAGGATCTTCATTTTTTTTTTTCAGTTTGGTAGAGGAAAGTTGAAGATCTAAGAGAGTCTTTAGGAAAAGATTTACAGTCTGCATTTTCCCTGGGGGTCCACTCTGCTTTATTTGCATCTTCCCTGAAGGACCGGATAATTCCTTCTGCATTCTTACAACTACATAATAACAAAAGAACAGTCATCCCAAAGTCTGATACATCACAAACTATATCACAAACTAAGTTTTAAGCAAGTCTGCTGATCACTGCAACTACGTTACCAAAAGGAAACAATGAGCCCAACCATTCAGACAGGAAATCAAGAGCTAATAAAAACCTCTACTGTAACTTTCCTCTCCCTCTTCCCTTCTGCTATGGCTATACCTTGGGAAAACTGGAAGACACGGGAACACAATGATATAGTTCAAACTTCTTGGAACCAGAAAGGACCTAAACCAAGAGATGATATCTGATACATATACTTCAACTTCACAAATTTGTCTTTTTTTTCTGTTAGCTCAACAGTCAAAACTGAGGTCTTTGGATATTTACAAACTATACACAATACCCAGTTCTCTCACTAATCCTGTGTATGATCCTAAAAACAAAACTTCACTTCTCTAAGCCTTGGTTTCCTCATGTCAAGAAAGAAGAAAACACTAACAATCAGTTTTATTGTCTATTATGTATCAGTAATCATCGTAAAGGTTTTAGATATTTAGTTATTTTTTATTTTAAAGAGAAAAACAATAAGAACCCCGATAAAAATTTTCAAAACCATATAGCAGGAGAGTAGTAAGGGTTAATACATTGTATATTGTCATCTTCAAAGTAGTTGCTCAGATTACAAAATATAGGCATGAAAAATTGATTAAACAATGTAAGTACAAGTCTTTCTTTTCAGTGCACTAATAGAAATTAGTAGTATTACTACCTTCACTATCTTGCATATATATTTAGTTTTCCTTTTCTCTTCCTTCTTTTCTCCTTTCCCCATCCTAGTTTCTCTTTCCTTTTGAACAGTTTCTTCCCATTTAACAACATCTATTGTACACTTTAGATCTCATTTACTCTTTCAGTTTCTTACACTAGGGAGACAATACAATGTTTACACATGAGAGTCTGATTTATTTTACTTATGAGTATGGTTTCTAATTGCATCCACTAATCTAAAAAGTCTCAAGTTTATCCATCTTTCTGGCTGAGTAGTACTCCATTGAATAAAATACCACATCTTTTTTATCCATTCATTGGTTGATGGGCATTTGGATTGTTTCCAAGTTTTAAATATTACAAATTTTGCTACTATCAACATGGATGTACATATATTTATGTGGAATGATATTTTTAATTCTTCTGGGAAAATACCTAGAAAGGGACTAGCTGGAGCAAATGGGACTTCTAATCCTACTTTTTTTGAGGAACCTTCACACTGACTTCCACAATAGTTGTATGAGTAGTAATAGTAGTCTATACTCTCACCAACAGTGAAAAACAGTTTCTTTTAACCTACATCCCTGCCAGTATTTTGTATTGCTTGATTTCTTATAGCCATTTGTTCTGAGGTGATTTGGAATCTCAGTGTTTTTTTTAATTTGCATCTCTCAAATGGCCAGTGATGCTGAACATTGTTTCATATGTTTACTTGGTATTTGTATTTCTTCAGCTGACAAGTGCATATTGATCTCAGATGCTCATATGTGGATTAGGTCTTTGAATTTGGGAGTTCTGATTTTTTTTCAGTACTTTATATGTTCTTGATACAAGCCCTTTGTCTGAGGGACAACTGCCTAAAATTTTTCACACTCTGTGGGTTGTCTTATCACCCTGTTGGTGATATCTTTTGATGTGAAAAGCTTTTTAATAGGATAAGATCCTAGTTTTTGATTCTTTGAAGTATTTCCCATGCAGTTTGGGATTTGTTCATGAACTCTCTGCCTATACCTATGTCTTCAAGATTTCTAACTAATTTCTCTTCCAGTAGATTTAGAATTTCTGTTTTAAAATTTAGATTTTTTTATCTTTGATTTAGTGTAGAGTGGTAGACAGGGGTCTAGTTTTAGTTTTCAGTACGTAGAGAGCCAGTTTTTCCAGCACCATTTATTAAAGAGGCTATCTTTATTCCAATGAACTTGTTTTGCTCCTTTGTTGAAGACAAAGTGACTGTGTTTGCAGTTGTTTCTGTCTCTTCTAATCTGTTCCATTGATGCTCAGGTCTGTTTTGGTTTTTTGCCAGTACCATGCTGATTTTATCACAGTTACTTTGTAGTATAATTTGAAGTCAGAGATTGTTATGCCTCCTGCCTTGTCTTTATTGCCTAGAATTGCTTTAACTAGTCTGGGTCTTTTCTGCTTCCAAATTAATTTTAGGAAAGTTTTCTCTAGTTCTGTGAGGTATGCTAATGTCATTTTTATCAGGATTGATTAAATCTATATAATAATTTTGAGAATATGTCTATTTTCACTATGTTAGTTCTTTCTGTCCATGAGTAAGGAATTTCTGTCCATTTCTGATAGCAATTAATGAGATTGAAAATGTAATTAAAAACTTACCAAATAAACAATAGCCCAGGTCCTCATAGAATCACTGCTGAATTCCACAAGAAATTTAGAGAAGATTTAATGCCAACATTCCTCAAACTCTTTAGTGAAATTGAAAGGGAAGCAATTCTCCCTAATTCATTCCTGGATGCAAGAATTATCCTGATAGCATTACCAGAGGAAGACCCAACCGAAAAAGAGAACTACAGGCCAATTTCCCTAATGAACATAGATGTAAAAATCCTCAGTAAGATACTAGCAAACAGAATTCAGCAAATCATCAAGAAGATTATACACCATGACAAAGTGGGATTCATCCCAGGAATTCAGGGATGGTTCCACATATGCAAACCAATAAATGTAATACATCATATCAAAGAATCAAAGACAAAAATTACATGATTGTCTCAATAGATGATGCAAAAGCTTTTGACAAAGTCCAATACTCATGTATGATAAAAACTCTACAGAAAATCAAAATAGATGGTCTTTACCTTAATCTGATAAAAGCCATCTATGACAAACCAACAGTCAGCATCATAATAAATGGACAAAAACTGAAAGCTTTCACACTTAAATCAGGAACATGACAACGCTATCCACTATCACCACTCCTATTCAATATAGTTCTGGAAACATTAACCAGAGCAATTAGATGAGGGAGAGAAAAAAATTAAAAGAAATAAGGGGAGAAGTTAAATTATCATTATTCATAGATGACATAATAGATCTACATAGAAGACCTCAAAAAATCACCAAAAGACTTCTAGATTTAATAACCAAATTCAGCAGCATAGATGGATATAAAGTCTACACACAAAAATCAATAGCATTCTTATACACCAACACAAACTCACTGAGAGAGAAATTAGGGAAACCACACCTTTCATGATAGCATCCAAAAAAATGAAATATTTAGGAATCAATCTAATAAAGGAAGTCAACGAACTACATATTGAAAATTAGTGTACCCTGAAAAAAGATTGAAGAAATGTCAGAAAATGGAAAGATATTTAGCTATTGACTGAGTTAATCCTTACAACAACCATTTTACTATTAATCTCATTTTGTAAATGCAACAATTTGGCACAGAAAGTTTAGGAAATATGGCCCACTACACACAGATAAAACAGTAAATGACACAGTCAGAATTCAAAGTCAGGAAATTTCCCCAAATTCTTATTTCTAAGCTCTATGTCATGCTGGATTTCAGTAATAATGATATATGCATGTCATATGATTTTTTGAGTAATAAATAAATGCACATAAAATAATTGATGCTTAGCATGTAAGGAACTTTCAAAAAATATTACTTGAAATTATTTCCTCAAACTGATTTTTTTAAATTATAGTGTTCCTTTCTGGGACAAAATTTTCTTTAATTTTTAATATTTGTATTACTACATGTTTATGATACACTCATTGTGGTGAGTGGGTATATGGACATAATACATCCTAATTCCTTTTTTAAAATCCCCTTTCTCTCCCTTTCCTCCTCCCTCCATCTCTTGGTCCCCTTTCCTTTCCAAAATCTCTGTCTCCATTTCCTATTGTATTTTATTTTGCTCTTCATTTATATTTCAAATTTCTCATATAAATCATGTGGCATTTAAGTTTGTGTGTCTGATTTATTTCATTTAATATTGGAACTAGGATCCAGGTCAAGAAGGTTGTCCTCTACCCCTCTCCCTGGATGAGGCAAAGTCAAGAAAGTTACTGGCTCAAAGTGTTCAATAAAAGAAAACAATTACATTCCAGGGATCCTGGGAAACATGTTTCATCTTTTTTGTTTCTGTTACTTAGATTTCCCACTTTTTATTGCTTCATTTTCTTTGAACTTCCTCTTGCAAGGTTACTGATTCAGTAAGGCAAATCCTAACTTCCCTGACTCCCCTGAACAGCTAAGGGGAACTAGAGCAGCATTAAATAGCAAAGAGTTTAGGAGTTGCCTGCTTAGTCTTTGTCCTACTACACAACTCAGGAGATACTCAATAGAAAATTCTTAGGTTTTTCCAAACAGTCCAGTTCTCTTCTCTGAATCACAGTGCTCAAAGACTAAGCTAACAAATAAGACTGAATATTTATATGGCTCCATCCTGCAGACAATGCCCTCCTGGGGGACTGATGAGGAGTGACTGTGGCTGACTGAGAATTTAGACGACATCATTTTTACCTAATTCTAAATGGCCAAACATAGAATATTGTTAACACCTTTTCAGATCAATTCATGTGATGTGAATCACATCATTAATTTTGAACTCCAGCTTGGTTTGATGCTACATTTGAAATTAGTGTTTTAATTGAATAAGTATTTGTTGAGTGCAGCCTTGTTCTCTTGACTTGGGTTTTTTGTTTCAACAGTATATCTCGTTTGAAGTGTGAATTTATAATTAACACTCTCTGAAGAAGTGGTTTTAGTTTTGATGAGAATCTCATAATCAATCTTCAGAAAACACACATGACTTAGTCCCCTTACTTTCACTTTATGTCTAAGCAACACCAAATAAACATTCAGTAAATTTGGTTCTGTCTTCGGAGTATTTCCACATTTTTGTTACACTTAGTTGGTAGGCTGTTTGATAAGTTTTTTTTTTTATTTAAAGAGAAAAAAAACAGGAAAAAGGTAAAAATATTACAGAATTTCAAGAAAAGAAGATAAACAGTAAGAAATCACTAGTTGATAAATTACATATTGTTCTTTTAGAAATAGTTATTCAGGTTACAGACTTAAAGCCCACAAAGTGGACACTAAAGCAGAGAAGCTAGATGGAAGGGGGCTATTAAAAACTCACCACCTACACACTGCTGTGTGCACCTCCACAATGTACCTTGCACATATTCATTGAGGAAATTAAAAAGAACTTTAGCTAAACAGCTGTTCTGAAACAAATGCTGGACATCAGGTTCATTTTTTTAAATGAAATGTAAAGCTTAGGAGAACACTTCCTCAAACACCCCCACACCACACATTTTTAGTTAGAATTATGCCTTGCAATGGGAACCACAGTGACCCAGCCCCGTTTCTATTCACCCATATCTGCACCACATAGAGAAAAAGAAAAGTAAGTTCAACAACAATATTTTAACTTTTAATTTTATCAGTACACATTGGCAATACATAATTATTATAATCCTTGTGGGGGTTGGCATATGTACATAACATAACTCAGTTATTTTTTTAATTCCTGCCTTTCCTCTCCTTGCCTTACCTCCATCTCTTGGGGTGCCTGTCTCTTTTGCAAAAAAGCTATCTCTCTGTTTCCTAACAGCAATAATTTAAAAGCACTGAAGCTTTATCATTATTCCAGAAAACTTGGCATACCCAGACAAAAAGTTGGAATGAGACCCAAAATGTTCCTCTTAGAAGCAGATGGCTTATTAGATGATAATACCCCACAATCTATGTGAGAACTTTCTAACCCTGGGAAGTCCTAGTGAATGTGAATACAGAAAACAAAATCATAATTATATGACATGTGGATTGTCTTTACCACGGAACATACAAGCTCTATGTTCTATTACGAGCTTTAATTTTCTTCCAATTAATTAGACGTAGCTTGAGTCTTCTCTCATTAAAATTCGGAAAAGGATTGAAATCAGTTATTAGGCACTGAACTCTCCCTAGTACTACAGAGAGGGTGGAGGGTAGAGAACAAAAACTGACTTTCCAGGCTTCAAATTTTAGAGAAAAGAAAAATCTCAGTCTGTAGCTGCCACCATTGCTATTTACTCTTTGAGGCCACACCATGCTATAGTGAAGCACTTGTTCCTCACCATCTGTCCAAGCTCTTGTGCCATCTGTGATGTAACCCATAGGCTCTCTGATGATGACCCTGTCTTCCCCTCCAGCCCAGCTCTATCCTCCTAGGCATCTCTCAAGTTCCTGACCCTCAGAAATGCAGCATCTGAATTTCAGCTTCTACCCGCCCCCCAAGAATGTAAACACTTTCTCCTTCTCAGTCCTGCAGAATAAAACCCAGTTATGTAAGTTTTCTACTTTCCACATTCTAAACCTAGATTGGTTCTCTTTTCCCTCTTTTGAGAGAATTGAACCTAATTGCTTTAATCTCCTTAAAAAGCAAAACAAAACAACCCAAAAATCACACGCCACACAAACCTTTTTAATGACTTTTTTTTTTCCAGAAGTTTCAGACCAGCTTGGCAGTATCACTAAAGTAGGAGATACTCTGTGGATGAAGAAAACTTAGATCCTAGGAACCTGAGAGCCTAACACCTTCTAGAGAAAGGAAAAACCCATTTACTTCCTGTTCAAAAGAAAAGAGAACATTTACATGTACTAATTTCTCAGAAAGCAACACCACTAAACTAAATTAATTATACAGCTATTTGTTGACCCATTAATTAAAAATATTTATTGGTTTTCACTTGTAGGAAATTCAAAGTTTCAAGTTGTAGGAAATTCAAAGGAGATAGGAAAGAGAAAAAAAAAACATTGATCCTGTTTGGAAATTTATACTCTGATCATCTTCTATAACAAATGATATAAAAAGTATGAAAATGTAACCTCCTGGGCTTAGCTTGGAGACAAAAATAATACCACATACCAACCTCATAGTTGAAGAATGTTACACATATCTAAAATAGGATGTGAGCATAAAATGATTAAATATCATGCCTTATGCCCCCAAATAATACATTCTGTACAAAATCCCAAGAATGACTGAATGATGGCCAGACTTGGGGAAATCAGAAAGACCCTACAGATCGGTATTTAAAGCAAGGAAGGCAAAGCACCTTCAAAATAGGGAAGAGGTGGAGAAAAAACTCCCAAATTATATTAGAAAATGAACATTCAAGGAACTTTTAAAATCAATATAAGTGCATGATTACTTCATTTTTAAATGAATGCTTAAAATTACAAACTTTCAAATTCCCTCTGTTATTTCACCCATGGAACTGCTCTCAACTGTGTTTTTAACTAGGGGGTATCTGAGTTAATGAATTCAGAGTGTTTCCTTCTGCTGCTTCCAGTGGCCTCCTGAAGATGGTGAAGAACTGGATGGAAAAACTCCCCAGAACAGACATTTCATGCAATCCTAGAGGAAGACTGAATAAGCATGATCTTTCTAAAAGGTAATTAGGCAATGAGCACCTAAAGTCTAAACCTGGACAAATCATCTGGCCCAACAGACCTACTGTTTGAGAATTTATCCCCCAAATTCCAAAACTTTTCATAGTTAAATGAAAGATGTTTTTGTACTATTTGTAGTAATAAAATAAATTTAAAGTAGTGTAAATGGCCACGGTTATGGAAATGGGTAAATAAATTTTACTAAAGTTATTTTAAAAAGTGATCCTGAAAATACTTAAGAATATAAGAACATTCTCACAAGGTGAAAAAAACAGGCCAAAAACTTAATATGCTTTTTGTTTTTGTTTTGGTCTATTTAACACTTATATATTACATATTGTTAAGCATAAAAAATGATCAAACAATAAAGCACAAACTGTTGTTTCTGGTGAACTGACAGAGATTAGTAGTACAATTTTCTATACTTATATACATTTAATCTTTTCCTTCCTTCCTTTTCTCCTTTGTCCTACCCCAGTTGTTGTTTCCTTTTGAGCACTTTCTTTCCCTTTCACTTTCAAAATATCTATTATACATTTTGGATCTCATTGTTATTTCAGGTTTTTAATTTTTTTTACACTAGAGAGACAATGAGATATTTGCACATGTAAGTGTGATATATTTCACTTTTGAGTAAGGCCTCAAGTTGCATCCTTTAACCTATAAAAGCCTCAAGTTTACCCTTCTTTATAGCTGAGTGATGCTCCATTGTGTGAAAATATCACATCTTTTTATCCATTCCACAGTTGATAAGAATTTGGGTTGTTTCTAAGATTTAGATATCACAAATTGTGCTACTTTAAACATGGTTGCACATTTATTGCTGTGACATGACGTTTTCAGTTCTTCTGGGAAAACACCCATAAGGGGAATAGCTGGGTTAAATGGAACCTCCAATCCTAGTTTTTTGAGGAATCACCACACTGATTTCTACAGTGGCTGTATCAGTTTACACTCCCTCCAACAGTGGTCAAGTGTTACATTTTTCCCCATTGCCAATTGCCAACATTTGTTATTGGTTGATTTCTTGATGGAAGCTTTTCTTTCTGGAATGAGATGGAATCTCAATGATTCTTTTAAATTTACATCTCTCAAATGACCAAGTATGTTAAAAATTTCTTCATGTATTTATTTGTCATTTGTATTTCTTCTGAGAAGTGCATGTTCATCTCAGATGCCCATAGGTGGACTAGGTCTTTGAATTTGGGGGTATGATGTTTTTCAATTTTTTATATGTTCTAGTTGTAAGTTCTTTGTCTGAGGGAAAGTTGGCTGAAAAAATATTCACATCCTGTGGGTTTTCTTTTCACTCAGTTGATGAATTCTTTTGATGTCCAAAAACATTTTAATAAGATGGAATCCCAGTTGCTGATTCTTTGAAGTACCTCATGTGTGGTTTGCATTTTGTTCATGGATTCTTTGTTCCTGTCTTCAAGCTGTCTACCTACCTTGTTTTCTACTAGATTTAGTGTTTCTATTTTAATATTTAGAACTTTGATTCATTTAGTTTGTGCATGGTGATAGACATGGGTCTAGTTTTAGTCTTTGCCATGTGGAAAGCCAATTTTTATAGCACCATTTATTAAATAGACTATCTTTCTTCCAGTGAACATGTTTGTCCACTTTATCAAAGATAAGGTGGCTGCATGTCTTTGTAGTTGTTTCTGCACCTTCTAATCTATTACATTGATCCTCAGGTCTGGTCTTTTGCCAGTATCAGGCTAATATTAATACAGTAGCTTTGTAGTATAATTTCAAGTTAGGGAATGTGATGCCCACTGTCTTGCCTTTGTTGTTCAGGATTCTCTTTGCTATTTTAGGTCTCTTCTGTTTCCAAATGAATTTTAGGAATGTTTTCTCTAGATCTGTAAGGTATGTTAATGGTAGTTTGATTGGCATTGGAATTAAATCTGTATAACAGTTTGGGGAGTATGGCCATTTTCACTATGTAGGTTCTTCCTATCCAAGATCAAGGAATATCTTTCCATTTTCTGATATCATCTTCAATCTCCTTTTTTTTAGAGTATTATAGTTTTCAACTTTTAGATCTTTTACATCCATTGTTAGATTGGTTCCTAAGTATTTCACTTTTTTGGGATGCTACTGTGAAAAGTTTTATTTCTATAATTTCTCTCTCAGTGAGTTTGTTATTTGTGTACAAGAATGCTATTGATTTTTGAGTGTTGACTTTGTATCAAGCTATGCTGCTGAATTTGCTTATTAATGTCAGTAGCCATTTGATGGAGTTTTTTGGGTCTTCTATGTAGACTATCATGCCATCTTCAAATAATGATAATTTAACTTCTTCCCTTCCTATCTTTATCCCTTTTATTTCTCTCTATTTTCTAATTGCTCTGGTTAACACTTTTAGAACTATATTGAATTGGAGTGGTGATAATAGGCAGCCTTGTCTTGTTTCTTATTTTAGAATGAAAGCTTTTGGTTTTTATCCATTTATTATGATGTTGACTGTTGGTTTGTCATAGATGGCTTTTATCAGATTAAGGTAATGTAAAGACTATCTATTCTGATTTTCTGTAGGGTGTTTATCATGCATGGACTTGGTCAAAAGTTTTCCAGTATCTATTGAGATGATCATGTAATTTTTGTCTTTGATTCTTTGATATGATGTACTATGCTTATTGGTTTGCATATGTGGAACCATCCCGGCATTCCTGGGATGACATTGACACCTTTGTCATGGTGTACAATCCTCTTGATGATTTGCTGAATTCTGTTTGCTAGTATCTTACTGAGGATTTTTGCATCTATGTTCATTAGGGAAATTAGCCTGTAGTTCTCTTTTTTAGTTGTGTGTTTTTCTGGTTTTAGTATCGGAGTAATATTTGTCTCCAGGAATGAATTAGAGAGAACTACTTCCCTTTCAACTTCATTAAAGAGTTTGAAGAGCATTGGTTTTAAATCTCCAGATTTTTGTGGAATTCAGCCATGAATCTATCAGGACCTAGGCTTTTCTTTGTTGGAACATTTTAATTACATTTTCAATTTCAGTAACTGATACTTGGCTATTCAAAATTTTTATATCTTCTTTATTCAGCTATGGTAATTCATCTGTTTTTAGGAATCTGTCCATTCCTTCTGTGTTTTCCAGCCCCTGCAAGTAAAGATTTTCAAACTAGGTGTTGATGACCTTCAGAATTTTTACAGGATCTGTAGTAATTTCAACTATTCCATTCCTCATTACATGAATTTGCATTTTTCTTTCCTTTTCTTGATAAGGTTTGTGATGGGTTTATCAATTTTGTTTATTATTTAAAATAATTAACTGTTCAATTCATCAATTTTTTGTATTGTTTCCTTAGTCTCAATTGTGTTGATTTCTGCACTGATTTTTATAATTTCCTCCTTTCTATTAGCTTTGTTCTTGACTTGATCTTCATTTTCTAAAATCATGAGGTACAGCATTAGGTTGTTTATTTGTACTTGTTCTGCTTTCCTAATTTGAGAATACATTGCTACATATTTTCCTCTTAGGACCACTTTCATTGGGTCTACAGTTTCTGTTACATTGTGTCTGCAGTTTCATTAAATTGTAGGTATTGTTTTTTCTTCTTTAATTTCATCTGTAACCTATTGATTGTTCAGGAGGGTGTTATTTAATTTCCATGTATTTATGTAAGTTTTGCAGTTTCTTTTGCTATTAACTTCTAGTTTCAGTGCACTATGGTCAGATAATATGTATAGGATAATTTAAATCCCTTTGCATGTACTTAGGATTGTTCTATGGTTAATATATGGTGTATTTTAAAGAATGTCCCATGTGCAGCTGAGAAGAATGTGTATCTGATGTTGTTGGGTGGAACATTGTACATACCTCTTAAGTCCATTCATTCACAGGTTTGATTCAGTTCTGTTATTTCTTTGCTTACTTTTTGTCTAGCTCATCTATCTCTTTGTGACAATAGGGTTTTAAGGTTCCCATTATGGTTGTTATCACATATTTGATTTTTCATGTCTGTTAATATTTGCCTTATATGGTTGGGTGATTCTTTATTTAGTACATATATATTTATGATCTCTTCCTCTTCAACTATTCCCCTAATAAGTATATAATAACCTTCTTTATCTCATTTGATCATTTTTGGTTTGATGTTCACATTGTCTGCAAGCAGAATAGCTACCCCTGCTTTTTACTGGGTTCCTCATGGAATAATGGAATAATGTTTTCCATCCTTTGATTTTCAATATATAAGTTTCTTTTTGAGTTAGATGTGTTTCTAGTGTACAGTATATTTTTAGATCCTGTTTCTTGATCCATTCTGCCAATATATTTCTTTTAATTGGTAAATTGAGGCCATTTACATTGATGATAATAGATGATATGCATTGGCTTAACTTTGTCATGTTATTTTCTTATTGTCTGTTCCCTGCTTCCCTCCCCCTTTCTTTAATTCCATTCTTTGCCTTTTGGTTTCTTTCTGTTGTTGTTCTGGGAATCATGGTTATTTTTATCCCAACCTAGTATGTCTTTCAGTACTCTCTCTAGGATTGGTTTGGTGAACATGAATTTCTTTAATTGTTGTTTTTCATGAAACTATTTATCCATTAATTTTGAAAAAAAAGTTTTGCAGGGTGCATCAATCTAGGCTGAAAATTGTTTTCTTGCAAGTTCATCTTGACTTGAGGGTTTGTGCTGAGAAGTTGGCCATAATTCTAATGAGTTTTCCTTAAGAGAAGATCTGCTTCTTTTCTCTATCACCTTTAAGAAGTCTATTTTTATGCTGAATTTCTGGGATCTTGACTATTATATGTCTGAGTGTGAATTTATTTTAGTTATAGCTTTTTAGAGTTTTATAAGCCTCACTTATCTGTATCATCTATCTATATATCAGTTTCTTTCACATGCTTGGGAAATTTTCTGCTATTAATTCTGCCAATAGTTTTTTATGTCATTTGAATTGACTCCTTAATTTGTATTGACACCTATCAAACTTATATTGTTTCTCTTTGCATCATCTTGCAACTATTGAATTGTCAGTTCATGGTCCATGTTACTTTTAGGAGTTCTTTCCTTCATGATCCCTAGATCATGAAATCCTGTCTTCAATGTCTGAAAGTTTATCTTCACTTTCATTCAAGTGGTTTTGTCAGCTTTCAATGGAATTTTTAATTTCCTGGATGTCTGTTTGAATTTGTTTCATGCATTCTAGTTCTTTCCTATATTGTACATTCAAGGTTTCCACAATTTTCCCATACTCCTGAATTTTTTTTTAATCTATGTCTTATCTAGCTATGCTGAGCAACTCCTTTATTAAAGTTGTCACTTCTTTCTTTACCTGAGAGATTATTTCTAATCTGATCTCCTCCATAGACTCATGGATTTGTTTCTTTATTTAATTTGCTCTATTTTCAGAAATTTCAGGTATGTCAGTTCCAGTGACTTCTATGTCAGTGTCTCCTGTAACTGTTCCGGATGGGCTGGGAATTTGAGATTGCATTTTGCTTTTTTGTTTTATCATTTTCACCTCTTGGGTTAATATTTTGGTCTTTTCAATACCACTAGTCTCTTCTGTCGACCATGTGTATCTTAGGATCCTACTGTGTGTCTGATGTTCACCCAGTTACTGAGTCTTACAGTGTAGGGGTGGAATCAATCATCTGAATTCCTCCTGTGGGCATTATGTGAGTCCTATATTCTTCCTAGGCTGAGTAGCCTAGAAGTTTTGATGTGAACCAACCCTTAGCTCACATTATAACTGCATCTTCAGGCCATGCCAGGCCATCAGACCCATCTGTCTATAGTGTGCACCACAGCTGGAACCCTACTGTGTCACTGGGGGTCTCATGAGCCCAGTCAAGTTTCTCTAGGTGATGGACCTTGATGTCACTCTCATCAGCCCACCCAGAGTTCTCTGTATGGAAGAACACTTTCTTGCCAGCTCACCAAGGTCCTTTGGGTGGGGAGACTGTTTGCCAAGACTCCTGCTGACCTATTGAGTTTATCTACTTGAGGGAAGGGACTCACCACCCTCTTACTGGCCCACTGAGATGCTCTAGTTGGGGGGAGGAGCTGCCAAGGCTCTCACCAGCCCACCAAAGTACTGCAGATAGTAGAAGGGGCAGCCAATGATCCCATCAGTTGCTGAGTTCACTCAAGTAAGGGGGATGGGTAGCCAAGGCTCCCCTTGGCTGCTGAGGTCATCTGGGTGTGAAGGAGGGGTGGCTGAGGCACCTTCAGCTGTTGGTGTCATCCAGATATAGGGCAGGATGTTTTTGTTTTAAGACAGAGTCTCAGTATGTAATTCTGGTTCTCAAACACACTATGTAGCCCAGACTGGCTTTGAACTCACAGTAATCCTCCCTCCTCAGCCTCCTGAGTGCTGAAATTACAAGTATACACTACCACTCCCAGTGAATATATTATTTCAAGTATATGAAATAATGTGTGTATAGAATGTATATATAAGGGAAAAGATAGGAAAATGTTACAATCTGCTATCTATTGGTAGGAGCACTATGAATAAAATGTATTCCTTCCTAATGCTTTTCTGTGTTTCACATTTTCTACAAGGAAAATCCTACTTAATTTAAAGAGAATTAAATCTCATTTTTGAACCAGTTGGACATCTTTGAGCTTTAAACCTAGTTCATAATCAACTTTAGACTTACAAATAATAGCCACTTTCAATAATCCTCTGATATCATCATTTATCTGGAAGATGAGACCTATACACCTAACTGCCATATATATATATATATATATATATATATATATATATATTTGACAAATGACATTGCTTTTCTTTCATATTTACTAATCTTTGCTCACCCACTAATCACCAAGTAGAGAAACTCATTTGGACTTCATACACTCATTTTTAAACCCTAGATTCTCTCTACACTACTAAATACAATGCAAACTTCTAACTTTAGGAGTACACACTGGCCACACAACCCAAAATCACCAGAGCACTGTCCTGCCCTCTTACTATTCTGAATCTTGGTTCCATGCTCCGCACCTGTCTCTAAGACCACAGTGAGCCATATGGGAGAAGGACTCAGAGAGCTGGCTCCATTACAACAGTGTCCAACTGGAAAGGAACACTGCCCATTTCTACATGGAGATAATGGAGAACTGGAAAGATCATCACTCCCACACTTAGAATAGTAACACAAAATTAAGGCAAACTTAAATATAGAGTTTTATTGAATCGACTAGAGAGCTAAAGTTATAAGACATCCAACTAGCCTAAAAAGCTATAAAGACACAGGTGTATGGAGAGACAAAATATAAACATTTTTCACTTATAGCAGATGTATACCTATAAAGTATTAGCTAAGATAGTAAATATATTGTTGGAAGCAGAATGTGGGATGGCAAAAGCATAAGAACTTGTAAAAGCCACAAATACAGGGATATTTTCCACCATATTTCTGGTTTTCTATACACAGATCTCAAGGACCACTCAGAAAACACATTACTCAGCATAATAAAGAATCATGCCTTCTAGTGCAATGAAATACTGCCTTAATGGATACAACAAGGAAGGAACAGAATTTCTCCAAGGTACAGCATATTAGGAATACTCAAAGCTGAGGACCAAGAAGATTTTGAAAACACCCATCAGAAAACCAGCCCTATATTAAACAAAAGTTATTGCCAGAAGTATTTGGAGTCTGTGATGCATAAAGAGTAAAGATAGCAACAACAGACTTCAAACTAACACAACTTGTGTTCAAATGAATTCAAACCATCACCTAGAGGCTAAAGGAAAGGAAAGTCATGCCTATATCCAAGCAAATAAAAACAATTACCTCAGTCACTGCTGTCCTACACAAGACATCAGTTTCAAAAAAAAAATTTGAGGCTTGCAAAAGGGCAAGAAATATATCATGTGAACAAAAGATAGTTGTCAACAGAACCTGACTCAGATACAGACACAGATGCTGAATTGTCATATAAGAAATTTGAAACAACCTCAAATGCTTAAATTCATTACTAAAACACAAGACTTCTCAGCATCATTGACATTTTGGTCCATACGATTTATTGTTGAAGGGATTATTCTCTTATTGTAGGATATTGTATCACCAACCTAACACCATTAGCAAATATTATAGCATGACAAGCAAAACTGATAACTGATCCTGACATTGACAAATGTCCCTAGAGTCAGAAGAGAGAGAGAAAGATGAAGAGAAACAAAGAGAAATAATACAGAAAAGGGTAATAGAAGAAAAAAATAAAATAAAAGAGGAAACTTAAATTTATCATATGTAAACTACTAAAATACAAAGAGAAAGACTTAAAGTCAGTGAGAAGAAAAAGATATTCAGGAAACAAACATAAAATCCCATCAGATTTTATCATACAAAATTAAATGACATACTTAAAAATCACAAAAGAACAAAATAAAACAAAAGCTTATACCTAACAAAAATATTTTTAAGTGAAAGAGAAATAAAAGCCTCAGAAAAAAAGAAAAGTAGAGAAAAATTTCATTGTCAGTAGGCTCACAAGAAATGTTTAAACAAAGTTTTTCAGGTAGAAGTAATAAAATGTTTTACAGAAATGTTTGTCATGCATACAAAAATGAAGAGTAATTGAAAAAACAAAGGTAGAGAAAATTTATTCTTCTTATCTATAATTGGCATAAAACTAATTGAGTCAAAAGGAATAGCAATGTATAATGCATGTATAGCATATTTAAAAGTGAAAATTATGTAGATAATGGCACAAAGGGTACAAGGGAGGAAATGGAAATGAACTGTTCTAAAATCCTTGTACTACACATGAAGTATATGTTATTTTAAGATAAAATGTTGTAATAGATTTGCATACTGTAAATCCTAAAACACTTTAACAAGGACATATAAATAATATGTGAGAAGTAAGTCATAATTAATGAAAACTCAATTAATCCTCCAGAAAGGAAGCAAAGAGAGGGTAAATACAAAGTACAGCTATAGCAAACCAATAAGATGATAGATTTTAATCCAAAAATATAAGCATAAAAATATAAATGATCTTAACATCAGATAGATTTTAATTTAACTATATCAATAAAACAAAAATATTAATGATATAAAACATCAATTAAAAGAAAATTTCAAATTGTACAGTAAAACATGATCTAATTTCTAAATATGAGCAACATGAATTAAAGAATATAAAATGATGCCTCTTACTATTACTAGCTGGAATAAATAAGCAATAGCTGTAGTAACATGAGACAAAATGTTTTTACAAAATAGGGAAGTAATCAGGAATAAAGCCATATCAAATCAAGGTAGAAAGTGAATTTTCCAGGAAGATATAACTACCTCAATTGTGTAAGCACATAACACAGAGCTTCAAATTATATAAACAAAAAGTGATAGAACTGATAAATAACTAATTATAAGACCATTGTTTTAGTAATTTGTAGAATAAGTGGTTAGAAAAGAGTTAGTATCAACTATGTTGTTGTAATTGATGTTTATAGAATAATTCACTCTGTAACAGCAACACACATAAATTCTTTTCAAGTACACATAATATTCACATCAAGGTAGATAATATTAGAGTAATGATTCAAATGTCAATGGATTCAAAAAATAGAAATAGTAATAAACATGTTCTCAGAACATAAGGGAATTAAGCTGGAAATTAATAATATAAAAATACTTGGAAAACTATAAAATAGTGAATAAAAAGACACTTTTAAATACCTAAAGGGATAACAAAAAATTTCAAAAAATTAAAATGCTTTTAATTAATAAAATGTAAGCAAAATATCACAGTTTGTGGAATAAATTATAACAGTCCCCAAACATTGTTATATACCATTACATGGAAATGAAAGGCTAAGTTGACTACAAAGGAAGAGAAGAGAATGTTTTGAGGTGGTAGAATTATTTTACATCAAGATTGGTGGTGGATATACAGCTCTCCAAACCAGTGCAAACTCATGAAAATATACACCAGAGAGACTAAATTTTGCATTTGAAAATTTTAAAAAACCAGAGGTGAAGGGAATTCAAAACTGAATACAAATTGTAATGAATTAACTGAAATTTCATTTACTCTATCGATACAGGGCCTTGCTATTTTGCTCATGGTGGCTTCAATGTCCCCAACCTCATGCTTCAGTCTCACCAGTAGTGGAGATGACAGGTGAGTGCTACCATGCCGTTTTTGATTGAATTCAAATAGATGATATAACTATAGTTAGAGATGATATAACTATAGTTAGAGATTGGGTAAAAAACTAAGAAACTTTGGAAAATAACATTTAGACTAGATAGTGTAAAGCTAAAGGAAAAAGAATCACATGAAAATTCCACTGTAGTTTGTAAATTTGTTTCTCATAGAAATGTGCATTAATATGGATTGAAAATTTTAAAAATTATGTATACTAAGGTTGAAAATGTATATAATATGTATATGTATATAATAGCAAATGAGAGCCAGATTTCTCACTGTCAGAGAAGTAACTTACTAATAAAAATGGGAAGGTGAAAATCAACCAATCAATTTGTTCTATGGGATTTAAATCAGAAATATCAATATCTGTATAATGAGGTAATTAGATATAGAAACAAGCATGTACAGAGCATACCACTCTGGTAAGTGGCTGTGCATTGGCAAGCCACAGCCACCCCAGGGCGAAAACCATATCAGCATTTCCTGAGATCTGTGATGCCTCATGTTGGCCCTTGGGGCGCTGGGAAAACGGGCAGCCAGTTCACCCACTCTGGTGGGTGGCTGTGGGCCTACTGGTGTGCAGGCTAAGAATCAAACATCCGAACTCAGCCCAAGCCTGCCTCAGGGCAAGGCTGCCCTTAACCTCCACCTAGGGCTCGCCCTGCCACTGGGAACTCAGCACAAGCCCGCCTCAGGGGTAGGCTTCCCTGAACCTTCACTGTGGGCCACCCTGCCACTGGGAACATCTAGGAGGCACTCCCAAGATTAAAACTGCCCTGGACTGCTACATATGGGCCCGCCCTCCCACCTGGAACATCAGAAGATCTCAGCAGGATCCAGTTACTGTGAGAAAATTTGGAACTTTGCTGCCAGGTGGTGAACTTTGGACTATACCAGATTGACTGCATCAATGTGGTGAGTATACACCTAAAATAGAGGTGTATAGGGGATAAATAGGGCCAGCAGTAAAACCCCCTCCAACTAATTGTAAGGCTTTGGTGTGTCTGAAAAGAGAGTGTGTGATCCCCTCCTACATATAGAAAACACCAGGCAGAGTGAAAATGACAAAACAAAAAAGCAAAATGCAGTCTCAAACATATAGTTCACCAGAAGCAAGTATAGGAGACATTGAAATAGAGGACCCCAAAAGTAACACACCAGGAATCCCTAAAAAAATAGGAAGTGAAATCTAAAAAAAAACTGCATCAGGCTATAGAGGAAATCAAATTAGAAATACTCTCCCATGAAAGATAGAAATAACAACTTTAGTAAAGGAGTTGTTGAATGCAGCTAAAGAAGAACTAAAGCAAAAGGTACATGAGCATGGGAAACTGATTGAAATTTTAAATGAACAATATAGAAAACAAGCAGAATTCATAAAACAAACTCAAAGAGACATCCAAGAAACAAAAAATTCTATTAAAAGTGTGCAAAACTGCTTAAAGGAAGTGAGTATAGGATTTTGGACCTTGAGGAGAGGAACACATTTAGTGATCAGGAAAGGTTATAACTTTTAAAAATAACAAAGCAGCATGAAATGACAATCCAGAAGCTTCATGATGATGCCAAGAGCAACAATATAAGAATAATGGGCATTAGCAAAGATACAGGCGTCCAGGCAAATGACATACATATTTACAAAAATTATAGCAGAAAATTTCCCAAACATGGGGAAAGAATCTGATATGCAGATAAGTGAGGCATATAGAACACCAGTCACAATCAACATAAATCCACACCCAGACACATAATAATTAAGATCTCAGACATACAGCATAAAAACAGAATATTAAAAGCTGTCAGAGAAAAGACACAACTCACCTATCAAGGAAAGCCCATTAGAATCACAGCAGACTTTTCAGCACAAACCCTCAAGTCAAGATGAGCTTGGAGTGAGGTATTTCAAGCCCTGAAAGAAAACAACCTTCAACCCAGACTGATGTACCCAGCAAAACTTTCATTCAAATTTAATGGAGAAACAAGATACTTCCATGACAAAGAACAACTGAAGAAATTTATGTCCACCAAACCAACCCTAGAAAGAGTACTGAAAGATATACAGGACAGAGATAAAAATGACCACAATCCCCAGAAAACAACAGAAAGAAACCACCAGGTAGGATAAGCATTTAAATAACAGGAAAATCAGAAAGAAACAACTGGAACATAACATGGCAAAGTTGAGCCAGTACATATCAGTGATATCCATAAATATAAATGGCCTCAATTCATCTCTAAAAAGAAATAGATTGACAGAATGGATCAAGAAACAGGACCCCACAATATGCTGTATACAAGAAACACATCTGACCCAAAAGGAAACTCATACGTTAAAAGACAAAAGATGGAAAATAGTATTCCATGCAACAGGAACCCAGAAAAAAGGAGGGGTAGCTTTTCTATTTGCAGACAACATGAACTTCAAACCTAAAATGATTAAAAGAGATAGAGAAGGTCACTACATACTTGTTAGTGGTAAAATTCAAGAGGAAGAACTAACAATTATAAATATATGTGCACCAAATGCAGGAGCACCCAACTATATAAGACAGATACTAATGGACATGAAAAACCAAATACACAAGAACACAATTATAACAGGATATCTTAAAAGCCCATTAACACAAAGAGATAGATCAACTAGGCAAAAAGTCAGCAAAGAAATAACAGAACTGAATCATACCTGTGAGCAATTGGACTTGGTAGATGTTTACAGAGTGTTCCACCCAACCACATCAGAATACACATTCTTCTCAGCTGCACATGGGACAGTCTCCAAAATAGACCGTATATCATCCCAAAAAATATTCTTAAGTAAATGCAAAGGTATTGAAATCATACCATGCATAATATCTGACCATAGTGCACTGAAATTGGAAATTAATGCCAAAAGAAATTGTAAAACCTGCATAAATACATGGAAATTAAACAACAGCCTTTTGAACAACCAGTGAGCTACAGATGAAATTAAAGAAGAAATAAATCAATACCTACAATTCAATGAAAGTATAGAAACAACATACAGTAATCTGTGGGATGCAATGAAAGCAGTCTTAAGAGGGAAATATATAGCAATAAACTTTCATATCAAGAAAACAGAATGAACACAAATAAACAACCTAGTGCTCCATCTCAAGCATCTAGGAAAAGAAGAGCAAGCTAAACCGAAAGCTCATAGAAAAGAGGAAATAGTAAAGATTAGAGCAGAAATCAATGCAATTGAAACTAAAAAAAATACAAAGAATTAATGAATCAAAAAGCTGGTTTTTTTGAGAGAATAAACAAAATTGACAAACCACTAGCTAACTTTATCAAGAGAAAGAAAGAAAAAACCCAAATTCATGCAACAAGAAGTAAAAAGGGAGAAATTACTACAGAGCCCATGGAAATTCAAAAGATCATGACTACCTACTTTGAAAATCTCTACTCACATAGAGTGGAAAACACAGAGGAAGTGGACAGATTTCTAGAAATATATGAACTACCAAAGCTCAATCTAGAAGTTATAGCACTTTTGAACAACCCAATATCAGCTTTTGAAATTAAAAATGTAATTAAAAACTTACCAACAAAGAAAAGTCCAGGTCCTGATGGATTCACAGCTGAATTCTACAAGAAATTTAGAGAAGACTTGATGCCAGTACTCCTTAAACTCTTCAATGAAACTGAGAAAAAAGCAATCCTCCCTAAATCATTCCTGGAGGTAAGTATTACTCTGATACCAAAACCAGAGAAAGATCCAACCAAAAAAGAGAACTATAGGCCAATCTCACTAATGAACATTGATGCAAAGATTCTCAACAAAATACTGGCAAATAGAAGGCAGCAAATCATCAAGAAGATTATACATCATGACCAAGTAGGGTTCATTCCAGGAATGCAGGGATGGTTTAACATATACACAAATCAATAAATGTAATACACCACATCAACAGAGCCAAAAACAAAAACTACATGTTCATCTCAATAGATGCAGAAAAATCTTTTGACAAAGTGCAACACATGTTCATAATAAAAGCCCTTCAGAAACTCGGAATACATGGCATCTACCTCAACATTATAAAGGCCATCTATGACAAACCAACAGCCAACATTATACTAAATGGACAAAAACTGAAAGCTTTCAGTTTAAAATCAGGAACAAGACAAGGATGTCCACTATCACCACTCCTTTTCAACATAGTTCTGGAAACACTAGCCAGGGCAATCAGACAAGAGAGAGAAATAAAAAGAATAAAGATAGGAAAGGAAGAAGTTAAATTATCACTATTTGCAGATGACATGATACTCTATATAGAAGACCCAAAAAACTCTATTAAAAGACTGCTAGATGTAATAAACAACTTCAGCAGTGTAGCTGGATACAAAGTCAATGCTCAAAAATCAATAGCATTCCTTTATACAAACAAAAAACTCACTGAGAGAGAAATTATGGAAATATCACCCTTTACAATAACATGTAAAAAAATGAAATACTTAGGAATCAACTCACTAAAAATATAAAAGACCTATATGCTGAAAATTATACTATGCTGAAAAAAGGAGATGGAAGAGGTTGTTACAATGTATAATTTCTATTGTAAAAAAAGAGGAATTAGCACTATAAAAGATATAGCTGCATGTATGTTTAGGTGTGTGGGATTGATAACCATATTTCTAGGTTCTTGTTGGTTTGTTGAACAGATCTGTTTGCATTCTCACTGCTTTAGTGTCCACTTTGTGTGCTTTAATTCTGTAACTTGAATAACTATTTCTAAAAGAACAATATGTAATTTATCAACTAGTGATTTCTTACTGTTTATCTTCTTTTCTTGAAATTCTGTAATATTTCTACCTTTTTGCTGTTTTTTTTCTTTTTAAATAAAAAAAAATTTTTTAAAAAAGAGTCAAACGTCCTCTACCACCCCCTGCTAGCAAGTGAGAGCCAGAGATCTGAGCATGTCTTGCGATTTTGACTATATGCAATATAGCAAATAAGGGGGATTTTCTTCTGCCATCTCTTTGAGGGCAAATATTTTAACTCTGTTTTGTTCTGTTTTGATCAGTGGTATTACTCTATTCCGTATTCTGTTCTTGTAATTTCAGTATTTCCTTCGATATTGCTCTGCCTGATTGAAGGAACAACTATTGTGAAGAAAACCAGAGGTACTATTGTGCCTATTGCTGTTGTCCTAGTGGCCTGCTGTGAGGTTCTGTGCCAACTTCACTGCACTGTCTCAGTTGGCTACGTCCTGTCTTATTCTCCTGTATTTCACCACCTTCAAAATAAAATAAATAAATGAATGAATAAATAAGAAAATTTGTTTTAAAAATTATATAACAACAACAAAACAGATCAGCAAGGTACAGAGCATCCTAAAACATTATATAACTAAACAGATAATGGACTTAAAAAGCAAAAGAAGGAAAAACAAGTGCTCTAAAGGATATAACTGCATGTATATTTAAGGGTGTAGGAATGATAATTATGTTGCTAAGTTTTTGTTAGATCAGAGAACAGAGCTGTTTGAAGCCTCACTATTTGAATGTCCACTTTGTATGCTTTGATTTTGTAACTTGAACAACTACATCCAGGAAGACAATATGTAGTGTATCAACTAGTGATTTCTTTCTGTTCATTTTTTTTGAAATTCTGTATTGTTTCTACCCTTTTTTTCTGTTTTGCTTTATTTTTCCCCCTCTTTTTAAATAAAATTTAAAAAAGAAATAGGCATGTACAATAAGTTACATCAATGTCGATGTCATGTTCACCCTGATGTGTTGCCTTGAGAAGGTAATGACATTGCTTCTGGGGAGTTCTTGTCAAAACAGAAGGAATAACCTTAATTTATTCATTAGAAAATACTACACAAACCCCAAATGAGGAGCATATAACGAAATAACAACTGTTAAAAAATATCATACATCTAATCAAGGAGTAAAGACTGAGAAACTCAGAATGCATAAGGGTAAGAAATGGAAGAGAGAGAGAAAAGGGAGAGGTAAAGAAGGGGAAGAATGAAGACAAGTTAGGCACATGCATCAACAGCCCACCTTAAAAAGTGAGAGCTGAGTACAAATTGTATATTAAAGACATTGTGGCCATGAGTATGGCTCAGATAACCAAATTATAGCCTGTAGAATGAAGAATAATGAAAGAAGGATGATTTGTGGTTTTGTTGTAGCTTGGCATAACTAACACCATCTTGTGCCCTGTACTTGACTTGTGCCCTGTAAAAATTATTCAGGGTACAAGTCTCATGAGAAAAGCAGAATGAGCTGCACCCACAAGACAGAAAAATTAACCTACTCAACAAAGAAGCAAAATAGAGATGTCAACCAAAATTAATGTAAGATTCTAGCCAAATTGTTTCCAACAGGATGTCTTGCCTTGTGGTTTTCTACTTTAAAATCCCTGTGCCCCTCCAATTCAGGGCCACCTGTTTTTACTGTGAAACAGGGGTCTGTGTGTGGTCACTGAGCTCGGCTAATAAAATTCCAAAATTTATCAAATTGGCTGCTTGGATTCCTATATTGTTTACAAACCCACTTCAATTTGATGCAGCAACACAAAGCATCAACCAAAGTGCCCTTGGGTGCCCAGCAAAGAATTACAAACAGCCATAATGGATTAATGGATCACATTAATACCTCAGAACCTACTATGAATTTCATTCCTCTTCACATCAAGGGCCACTGTTCTTCATGATCTTCATCAACTTTTTCCAGAATGGCTTCCCATTACTTAATCCTCCTAGGTTGACAACACACAAATATTTCTGGCCTTCCCTCTTTGGATATTAGTATTGCTAATGCTTCATTCAATTAATTGGCTACCCTGACCCTATATCTGCTTTTCTTCATTGCCAGTCCTTCACTTAATTATTCTTATGTAGAATAATTTTACTAAAATGCAACTCCTATCTCATTTCTCCACCAATCAAGAGACTATGATAACTTCTTGACTCCCATTTTATTGTCAATTTTTTAATTGTACTGGAATTTGTGCATTCTTCTTATCATACCATTCACTGAACCTTGTCTCCTTTTTTGACATGAAAACAATATCTGATCACAAGTACTTCAGTTTTCCTTTCATGAATCATTGCTCTCAGCATCCAAGCAAGTCCTTCTTTTATCTGTTAAATCCAATGCTCACACCATTAAAGGCCAACCTCATTTCACTTCACTTGAAAAGGCAGTGAGATGACTGCCCACATCACTTTAAATTCTTGCTCCATTGATTTGTTGTTGAAAACTTTCACCTACATGACCTACAGTGGATTGTTTATTTTCATTTCATTCCTTCTAATTATGTCCTTGTGTGTGCTCTTGCTTCTGTAACTAACATATTATAGAAATAAAAATTTAAT
Source organism: Hydrochoerus hydrochaeris (assembly GCA_004027455.1). Lineage (NCBI taxonomy): Eukaryota > Metazoa > Chordata > Mammalia > Rodentia > Hydrochaeridae > Hydrochoerus > Hydrochoerus hydrochaeris. The sequence goes on from PVLA01014809.1 coordinate 26,213, forward strand.
GGATCATAGCTGCATATGAAATTCATCCCACATGGCACAAAGTACTTGCTTCAGACTCTCAAAAGCTGTAACAAACACAATATGAATCGTCTATAAAAAATAAATTATTTCATCCCACCAATTAAATTTTTCATTATTTTTGTGCCACAAAAGTTATTAAAATTCATAGAGAAAATATTTTATCTTCAAAAGAAAAATGGGAAAAAGATAGAATTGATACAGAATTTCAAAAATAAAAAATATAGGGAATTAACACTAGTTAATATATTGCACATTGTTATCTCAGAACTAGTTCAGATTACAAAATCTAGACACAAAAGTAATCAATCAAACAATGACAGTATAAACTATTCTTCTTGATGAAGTAACAGAGTTTAGTAGTATCATTATCTGTCTCACATACATATACATATACATATACATATGTACATTTGTGTATATTTACCAATATACATATAAGCTTTTCCTTTCTTCCTATTTTCATTTACCCATATCAGTTGTTCTCTCCTTTGAGCATCTCTTTTCCTTTCATTATTAAAATATCTATTGTATATTTTGGACCTTATTACTCTTTCAGATATTTATTTTTTATTACTTTTATACTAGAGAGATGACATACCTGTGAGTTTGATTTATTTCACTTATGAGTATGGTTTCACATTGCCTCCATTTACCTATAAATACCTCAAGATTATCCTTTTTTATAGCTGTGACATTTTCAATTTTTCTGGGAAAATACTCAGGAGGTGAATACCTAGATCAAATGGGACCTCCAATCTTAGTTTTTTGAAGAATCTCCACACTGATTTACACAGTGGTTTCACCAGTCTACACTCCCACCAGCAGTGGAGAAGTGTTAGTTTTTCCCCATAGCCCTGCCAACATTTGGTATCTGTTGATTTCTTGATGGAAGCCCTTCTATTTGGAGTGAGAGGGAATGCCAATGTTGTTTTAATTTGCATTTCTTGCATGATCAGTAACGTTCAGCATGTCTTCATGTGTTATTTGCCACTTTCATTTCTTCATCTGAGAAATCTGTGTTCGTTTCAGACACCCGTTTTTGGATTAGGTCTTTGAATTTGGGAGGTCTGATGTTTATCAGTTCTCTATATGTTATAGATATCAATCCTTTGTCTGAGGGATAACTGGCTAAAATTCTTTCCCATTTTGTGGGTTTTCTCTCTGTTGGTGATCTCTTTTGAAGTATAAAAACTTTTTAATAAGAAGAGATCCCAGTTGATTCTGGGAAGTACTTGCTGTGCACTTCTGTTTTGCTCATGAACTCTTTGCCTACCCCTATTTCTTCAAGATTTCTACCTACCTTGTCTTCTGTAGATTTGGTGTTTCTGTTTTAACATTTAGATCTTTGATCCATTTAAACTTTATTTTAGTGCATGGTGATAAACGTGGACCTAGTTTCAGTCTTTGGCATGTGGAAAACCAGTTTTTACTGCATCATTTATATTAAAGAGGCTATCTTCCTTCCAGTGAACCTGTTTATCCCTTTTTCAAAAATAAGGTGGCTAGAATCACTAACATAGATGGCCTTGATACACTATATTGTTAATAGTGAACCAGGATTTAAAACCCACATTACTCACACTACTCTGCTTAGATGCATTATATTCTGTTCCAGTCATTCTACCTGTACTAGATTTGAGGGCACAGACAGCAATCCCAAAAATAACAGGATATAATATGGTAATCATCCTTAATTTCCTATTAACTTAATCTAAAGCTCTGTTTTACCATGACTGATCGTAATCAAATCTGGTTTGGTGGATCGCTGTTTTGTATTGATAGATTTTATTCAAAGCTGTTATGATTGATAGTATCAAGTCTGAGAGTATAGGCAAATGCACTTAAGATGACAAGATCCACTAAAATACCCACTATGGTTTGATTATTACCTGCCTTTGAAGTTTTATACTGTCTACAATGTTTTATTTTACTAATATTGTTATTTACTGCTTTTCTCAATTATACTGCTATATTCAATTATGCCTGATGATATAGATATTCTATTGAAGATAATAAGAAACAACACAGTAATCATTGTAGATCCCCTTGTACTGTGGTTTTGTATGACTTTTTGGTTTCATGTTTTTATAGGAATTTGTTTTGTTTTGTCTTGCTGAGTTTTGTTTTTCCCTCTAATACAGAAAGGATAGAAATACATGTAGAGATTCATGCATGCATAGCTGTTTACACTCTCACTGTTTGACTATCTACTTTGTATGCTTTAATTTTGTAACTTGAACAACTATTTCTAAGAGGACAATATGTAATTTATTA
>PVLA01014810.1:0-28522 GCA_004027455.1 Hydrochoerus hydrochaeris
AGCAGTACAAGTGACACTTAAAATTAAGCTTCCTGACTCTAAAGCCATCTTCTTTCTATTCTATTCATCTCAATCATGCTTTTTGCACTTTGACATCTTAAAATTGTACCATGGGTGCTGTGGCTTGGAAGTAGTTTGGTCCCCAAAGGTCCATGTGCTGGAAGCTTGGTCCCCAGTGCAGTGATGTGTAGGGTGTTGGCTCCGTGAAGAGGCAGAGTGTGCCTAGGGGCCCTCCTCTCCTGCTTTGCCCTCCATCTGCCCAAATCTATAAGCTACACATATGCCTTTAATAACATACTCAGCCTCAGGTATTTCATTATAGTAACAAACAGAAGATAAATTGATCCAGCCTGTGGATCAGTCTGGGTGTGTCACCTGGAGAGGGAATGGGGATGGGGGGCAGGGGCAAAAGGAAAGAGAGACAGAGACAAGTTGAGCAGTTCCAATCAAGTCTCATTTATTGAGGTAGTGTACAGGGTTTTTATAAGCGGGGGGCGGAACATGGAGCTGGGCAGGGTAAGCATGTTGCGTGTCTGCTGATTAGCTAGAGAGCAAGATCTATCCAAATAAGGAAAAGCTAAATTGGAGAGAGGGAGGAAGCTGTTGCTAGGTAGGGGTAGGTGGTAACCATGACTGTGCCCTCGTTATATCTGGTAAATACAGGAGAGGATCATGGGTAATGTAGGCTGACACACAGAATGCTCTCAGGCAGGAGGGGCAGGACTGCAGCAAAGCCGCTCCCTACATCTCCTCCCTTTATTATATTTAAAATCAGGAGTATGGCAGGACCTATGGGGACAGCGCCTGTCTTAGGTCAAGGACTTATCATATGTGCTCTACCGGGTTTTACCCATCATGGGCAAACAAGACAGCAGTTGGTCTTGTGCCTGTCTTAGGTGGCTGGTGGCAAACCATATGTGTCCTAGTTGCCCGTCTCTGGCTGCCTGTCCAGGGCATTAGGGCATTTGGCCTACATTGTCATGTGGGCCATTTGTCGGGGTTGCTTCCTGATAAGTTTGTTGATCTGCCATCTCCAATTGATGATAATGTACCTGAATGGGCTTTGCCATGTATGCATCAAGCCTATTTTTAAGAAGCGTCAAGATCCTCTGAAAGATGCAAGGGCCAACAGTCAGGAGTAACAGTAAAGCAGCTAGGGGTCTAAAAAGGGGGCCATATAGGGGAAGAGGCCCCCCCACATAGATGAAAAAGGGGAATCTCGTGGAAAGCCTTATTTTTCCCTGTTTTTCATGTGTTCTTTCAATTGTGTCATAGAATCTTTGACAATGCCTGAATGATCAGTGTAAAAACAGCACTCCTCTTTGAGGGCAGTGCACAGTCCTCCTTTTTCAAGGAATCCCCATCTATTTTGTAAAACCATTTGTGACAAGGAGGTTAAGGATTCTTGTAGAGCTATTATAGAAGTCTCTATTGCTTTTAAATCTTGATCTATTGCAGCCTGTAACTGAAAAAAGTGTTGTTGTCCTGTGATCAGTGCCGCGGTCCCTGTCCCCACTCCTGCTGTAACACCAACTCCCAAAACTATAGCTAAGGTCAATGACATCAGTTCTCATCTGAACCTATGATCCACTTGGTAGGCCTGAATCCTGAGGGTCTAAGACTGTAATGTGCAGTGTCACGTGTACTTCGATGCCAGTACCAAGCAATAGAGAGGTGGGAATCTCTAAGTGTAGGTGTCCATTCCGAGGCAAGTGTGTCACAGCTCCAATAGGGGCAGTAGAACTCGGAGGGGGAGGAACAATAAGGCTGAGAACCAGTTTCCGAGGGGCAGAGATATACATGATAGCCATCGTGACAGGTCATCCCTGGGATGAAGTCGCAAGGATGGACATCAAAGCTGAGTCTTCCTGTTCCTCTCCATGTCACAAGCTCCTTGTCACTGGGAAAGGTTATCAGTCGTCAGGTCAGGTGTGAGTGTGGGTTATTAGCCAGAGAAGGTGACATCAGAGAGATCAGGGCTAGGAGGCCAAGGATGGACAATGGCAGCAAGGACATCTATAAGAGAACATAAAGGGTGGTGCCTCAGGGAAAAACATCACTCCTGGGCGTTATCCAAAATCTTGGAAGGAGGGCTGTCTATTTGTTTTACAAGTCATTCAGGTAGCCACCTAGCTCCTTTTTCTTGTCTAGAATAAACACAGACTGAGCCTCTCCCCCAGATGAAAATGGGGTGGGGGCCATTCCAGGTGTTAGTTAGCAGATTCTTCCATAATACCGAGGCAAACTATGTTTGCATTTGTGTATGCCAAAAGCGAGATGCTGCAGAGCAGCCTGAAATATCTAAGGATAAAAAGTTTAAAATGAAGAGGGCATGTGAAAGGATATTTCTGGGGACCCCCGAGTAGGGTACCAAGTTCCCCCTTTTATTTTATCTATAGTGGACTTAAGAGAACAATGTGCACGTTCAACAATGCCTTGGCCCTGAGGATTGTAAGGTATACCTGTGGTATGAAGAATATTAAGGCACTTACAAAATTGAGCAAATGAAGCACTTGTATAGCCAGGGCCATTGTCGGTCTTTAGTTGTTGGGGGCACCCCAGGGTAGAGAGAGCCAAAAGCATGTGGGCCATCACATGTTTGGTAGCCTCTCCAGTCTGGAGGGTGGCAAAAATGAAACCACAGTATGTGTCAACTATTACATGTGTATATTTTAAGTTGCCAAATTCATTAAGATGAGTAACATCCATTTGCCATAAGGCATTAGGAATTAGACCTTTTGGGTTGACTCCAAAATGTTGAACAGGTAGATGGGTAGCACAAGAAGGGCAGTTTTTAACAAATTGCCAGGCTTGTTCTCGGGTAATTCTGTGAAGGAGGCAGAGAGTTTGGGCATTTGAGATGTTGTAGCTGATGAGCCCGTCATGCCTCAGATACCTTGGGGTCATCTATGGACTCAGACTTGGTCACAAAGACTTGTGTCCATGAGGCAGCATCAGCTAGATGGTTTCCCTGAGCAAGGGGGCCCGGAAGGCCAGAGTGGGCCCACAAGTGGCCAATGAAAAACTTGTGATGGTGAAGCCGAATCATATCTTGCAGTTGTTTAAACAGGTTTGCAGCCGGGGAGGCATGACCTATGGTGGCAACAGTTTCTAACAATGGAACAGACTGAGCGAGGTAAGCACTGTCAGTAAACAAATTGAAGGGTTGGTGGGGTAAGTGGTAAAAACTGCAAGAATAGCTTGTAGTTCTGCAAGCTGTGCAGAAGATGTCTCTGTCTGGAGAGTGGTAACATTATCTTGGGTTACATAAGCAGCTCTACCAGAAGAGGAGCCATCAGTGAATACCACTGGGACATCAGGAAGGGGTCGTGAAGCCGTGATCTTGGGGAAGATGAATGGGTGATGATTAGCAAAATCAACAAGTTTGTTGGGAGGGTAATGATTGTCAATGGTCCCTGAAAAAGAGGCTAAAGCAATAGGCCATGCCTCAGTGGTCTGAAGTAGCCAGTCCACTTGATGTTTAGTGAAGGGCTGAATAATGACTTCTGGTTCTTTACCAAAATATCAACTTCCTAATTTTCTGCCCTGAATCATTAGGTCAGAGACCACCTGGTAGTAGGGCAATAATACCCTTCTTGGGGAGACTGGCAAATGAAGCCACATGAGGGGGGCCTGTTGCCAGAACACTTCAGTAGGAGAGGGCTTTGTATTAAAAATGAGGAGTTGTAAAGGTTTGTTATAATCTATGAAGGAAATGGTTTGTTGTGCAATAGCCTCTTCTACTCCAGCAAGCACTTTTCTGGCATTAGGGGTGAGTTCACGAGGGGAGATTGGGTCTGTGTCCCCTTTGAGGGTTTCATAAAGGGGCTGTAAGTTGTGTTTGGCTAATTTCAGGTAAGGTAAGAGCCAATTGATATCTCCCAAGAGTTTTTGAAAATTGTTAAGTGTCCAAAGGCCATCAAGTCTCAATTGGGGCTTAGGGGAGAATATTTGAGTGCCTCACAATTGGAAGCCCAAATATGTATATGGATCTGTAAGTTGGACTTTTTCAGGTGCTATTTGAAGTCTGGCCTTTTGTAAGGCGACTTGTAACACCTGATAACATTGGAAAACTTGGTCCCTATTTTCTGCTGCCAATAAAATGTCATCCATATAATGAAGGATATATAGACTTGACCAGTGATCTCTAATTGGCTGGATAGTGGAAGCTACAAAGTCTTGGCATAGCATAGGGGAATTGGCCATCCCCTGGGGGAGGATGCTCCATTGAAATCTCTGCATAGGAACCTTAAAATTAGTGGTTGGTAGACTAAAGGCAAAGCGTTTTTGATCTTCTGGGTGTAATGGGATCGAGAAAAAGCAGTCTTTGAGATCTATAACAATTTTGAAGAAGCCTAGTGGAATGGCACTGGGAGAAGGGAGCCCTGGATGTAATGGTCCCATTACAACCATGGTCTTGTTGATGGCCATGAGATCTTGTAACAATCTCTATTTTCCTGACTTTTTCTTGATTACAAAAATGGGTGTATTCCAGGGGAATCACTCGGTATAATGTGGCCTGCATTTAGCTGGTCCTGCACCAGCTGTTGAGCGGCTGCATACTTTTCAGATATAAGGGGCCATTGATTGACCCAAACAGGGATATCTGATAGCCATGTGATTTTTTTTGGCATGGGCTTCAGGAATGTCAATGACCCCTATTGAAAATGGCCTAAACCTGCTCATGAAGGGTTGGGGGTTGGGGAGATGGGAGCTTTGATACCTGAGCTCCGTTTGCCCAAACCTTGGCTAGGGAGGAATCCCTGAGTGAGCATTTGTTTTGTGACTATGGTATTAGGGCTGCCCATCATCATTCCCATCTGGGTCAGTAAATCCCTGCCCCACAAGTTAAGGGGTAGCCCCTCCACAACATAGGGTTGTATGTGTCCTTGATTATTTTCATTGTCCTTCCAGATAAGTAGATGGGCACTGCGCTGTGGAATTTTAGATTGCCCAATCCCTTGCAGATGAGTCATGGTGGTCTCCAGAGGCCATGTGGGAGGCCAATCTTCTTTTCTAACAATGGTGACATCAGCACCTGTATCTATGAGCCCTGAGAAACCTTTTCCACTGAGCAACAAAGTCATAAGGGGTTTGTCTTTTGAAATGAATTGAGCCCAGTATATCTCTGAGGACCCAAATGATGAATTTCCCCTATGGGGAGCTATGGCTGTATTAGGAGTTTGGACTAGAGGCAATAGCACTAACTGGGCAATATGTTGTCCTTGTTTGATTGAAACCAGGCCAGAAACAGAGGAGGCCATGATTATAACTTCAGCAGTATAGTCATTATCTATTACTCCAGGGACAATTTTTAACCCTTCCATTATTGTGCTACCACGTCCAAGTATAAACCCAAATGTACTAGGGGGAGGAGGGCCAAAGATCCTGGTAGGGATGGCCTGAGCACCCATGTCAGGGGTTGATACTGTGTTGGAGGTGGAACAAAGGTCCAATCCTGTGCTTCCTGGTGTAGTGTGGAGGAGACCTGAAATGGATTGTTTTGTGTTGGGTTGTATGGTGGTGTTGGGTTGCTTTGTTGTGGGACAAACCCTATAGCCCCAGGGGTCTGTCTCCAATCGGGGGTCCGGGGCAGACCCTGAACCCCGTTTCTCTGCTTGGGAAGGGGGTTGCCATCTGCATCTGTTTTTGACTTACACTCATTGGCCCAGTGATACCCCCTCCTGCATTTAGGGCACAAGCTTGTAGGTTTTGGTCTTGGATTATTTTGTGGCAGTCTCTGGCAAAATGGCCCATTTGATCACATTTGAAACATTTGCCACTATTTGTCTTTCCTCCTTGTTTGTGTGCAAGGAGAACCTCCTTTACAGCTGTGGCCATAGCTAGGCCTTGATGGTAGGCAGGGTCTATATCAGCGCATAGGCAAATGTAACATGAAAGATCTTTTTTTATGTGGCTTGATTGCAGCCTGAAAGGCAGAGTTTGCATTCTCATAAGCCAATTGTTTAATTAGGTTGGAGTTATTCTCAGAGGAGCCAAAAAGATGCTCAGCTGCCTGTAGGAGGTGATCAACAAAATCACAGAAAGGCTCCTCAGATTTTTGTTTAATTTTTGTGAGAGAAGAGGCAACTCCACCACTGGAAGGGAGTTTTCTCCAGGCTGCAGTTGCTGCCAGAGTAACTTGTGCAAAGAGGCCTGCCTCATATCACATTTGGGCCTGCTGTGTTGCATAGCAGCCTGTCCCTGTTAACATGGGAAGGGTATACTGATTTTTTTTATTAGAATTTTCCTTGGCTAAAAGTTCACATTGGTCTTGAAATTCAGCCTTCCAAAGCAAATCATTGCCCCCTGAGAGTGTAGCTCTGGCTAGGTCTCTCCAGTCATTAGGTGTAATCCAACCTTGAGTTAGACAGTCTAGGACTGCAAGGGTGAAGGCTGCCATAGGGCCATATTGGGATACTGCTGTTTTTAATTCTTTCAGGGCAGATACAGAGAACAGCATATGGACCCTATTAGCTCGTGGCTCTGGGGATGAAGAATCTGTTTCCCTATCACTATGAGGTGGGTCAGTGTCATTTTTTTCCTTGCTATCACTAATTTCTAACTCCCATCTTTGTAGACATGATGGTTATCCCCTATTTTTTCCCCTAGCAGCTGTTGTAGTGGCTCATGGTTTATCTCTTTTATTTTCTTGACTTGGGGATTAATCCTCATGTCTAGTTCTTCCCTTTGGTCTCCCCCTTTCTTTAACCATTTTATTATCACCATCTTGTGAACTAACATCATTTTGATTGGGCCGGGTTCTCTCCCCGCCATTTTGTGGGCCAACACCAGCTGGGGTGGCCTCTGTGACTGGAAAGATTAAATGAGGTGCCATTTCTGGGGCGTTCACTACTGGAGGGTGAATTGTCTCCATTACTGGGAACATCATTGGAGGCATGCCTGAAGAAGGGTTGGGGCCCATCTCTAATGACTGGAGTTGTAAGATGAGCCTTTGTTTTTCTTGTTTTAATTGAAGTTGCTGTTGTAAGTAGTGAATTACTGTTTCCAGCTCAAGAAGGACAGGAGGTGGACTGTGAGGCTTTTGGAAGTCAGGCGGGGACCAAATTGATAGCACAGGGGCTACAAGGGGGGAATTATGATATTGAGCAGCCTCTTCTGCCAGTTATGACCAATAACCTCCTCGAAATTGGAAAGGTCAGGATATATAGGCTGATATGGAGGAGGGAGCATGGCAGCACCATTTTGGGAGTCCTCATGCAGTTCAGAAAGAGGAAGTGGCGGTAAGTCGCAATCTTGAGGGGGCTCCTGAGTATCAAGAATCACAGAGCCAGGATGACTGGGCACACTGGACGTGTCTGATGGTGGCTTTGGGGTAGGATTGCGGGAGGAGCATAGTGCAGCCTCACCCTGAGTAAGCATTTCATCAATTTGGGGATCTGCATGATGTTGAGTCAGCAGCTCAGAAATTAGAGTCCAATATGGAAAAGAGGTTACTGGGACCTTTTCTGGACCAAAAACACTATAATAGTCTTTAAGAGCATCTCCTACTCTATTCCATTCTTTAGAATCAATGGTGCCCTCTAAAGGGAACCATGGGCACACAGAATGTACAAATTGAAAGTACTGTAATAAATCCTTGGTCTTAAACTTAATCCCTCTAACCTGGGGAGCCTCCCTGAGGCCAATGACGAACAATTCATGTTCACTAAGGACTTGCCCCATGCCGATAAAAAATTAGATCCATTCACCTACCGTGATTCAGGCGAGACGTAAGGTGGCCGTCCGCTTGGATCACAGGGACAGACTCGTCCTGAAACAGTCACGCTGGCCAGTGATTTACTCCCGTGAACAGTCCCGCAATGAAGTCCCTCATGCCGGGAGCCCCACGTTTGGGCGCCACTTGATCCGGCCCACGGAACAATCCGGGGGTCTCACCTGGAGAGGGAAAGGGGATGAGGGGCAGGGCTAAAGGAGAGAGAGATAGAGACAAGTTGAGGGATTCCAATCAAGTCTCATTTATTGAGGTAGTGCACAGGGTTTTTATAAGTGGGGGAGTGGAACATGGAGCTGGGCAGGGTAAGAAAGTTGTGTGCCTGATGATTAGCTAGAGAGCAAAATCTATCCAAATAAGGACAAGCTAAATTTGAGAGAGACAGGAAGCTGTTGCTAGGTAGGGGTATGTGGTAACCATGACTGGGCCCTCGTCATATCAGGTAAATAGAGGAGAGGATCATGGGTAATGTAGGCTGACACACTGAATGCCCGCAGGCAGGAGGTACAGGATCATGGCAAAGCTGCTCCCTACAGGTTCTACTGCAAGTGTGTGTTGTGTTTCACAAAAAGCATAAATGTATTTTGTAGCAAGTGGGTTTTGTGCCATGGCTCTCATTCATTCTTATTATACTGAATGTGTAAATGTCTTTTGTAACAAACAGAATAAATGAATTACTGCTGCATGCACTTTGAAAACACTGTGTTTTGGTTCTATTTCAAGGGTGTGCAGTGTATTTGACATAAAGTAAAAAGGCATTTTTTAGGAAGAGGTTTGTTTGCATTGCCTTCCATTCATTTTTTTAGGATAAATGAGTAAATCACTTATGTAGCAGAGAGAAGTACTGAATTCCTGCTGCATGCACTTTCAAAACACTGTGTTTGGGTTCTATTTCAATTGTGTTCTGTGTATTTCACAAGAAGTATAATGGCATTTTGTAGGAAGCATGTTTTATGTATAGGCTTCCTTTCATTCTTATGATGATGAATGTGTAAATCTTTGGTGTAGCACACAGAAGAACTGAAATCTGACTGCATTTGCATTCAAATTTCTGCATTTTGGTTCTATTTGAAGGGTGTGCTGTTTTTCTCAAGAAGAATGAAGGCATTTCATTAGAAGTGGGTTTGGTGCACTGGTTTCCATTAGTTCTCATTAGATTGAATGTTTATATTACTTGTGTACCTGAGAGAAGTACTGAATTCCCACTGCTTGAATTTTGAAAACACTGCTTTTTGGTTCTACTGCAAGTGTGTGTTGTGTTTCACAAGAAGCATAAATGTATGTTGTAGGAAGTGGGTTTTTTGCTTTGGCTCCCTTTCTTATTAAGCTGAATGTGTAAATGTGAAGTGAAACACACAGAACAAATGAACTACTGCCACATGCACTTTCAAAACACTGCATTTTGGTTGCATTTCAGGAGTGTTGCATGTATTTCACAAGAAGGATAATGGCATTTTGTAGGAAGCGGGTTATATGTATTGGATTCCATTTATTCTCATTATGTTGAATGTGTAAATCTCCTCTGTAGCACACAGAACTACTGAAATTCTGATTAATGCACTTTGAAAACCCTGTGTTTTCATTATATTTCAGGTGTGGGCTGTGTTTCACTAGAAGTATAAAGCCATTTTGTAAGAAGTGTGTTTTGTGCATTGGCTTGCATTTGTTCTTATTGTGATAAATATCTAAATCACTTGTCTAGCAGAGAGAACTACAGATTCCTGCTGAATGAACTTTCAAAACACTGCATTTTGGATCTATTGCAAGTGAGTTGTGTTTTACAAAAGCATAAAGATACTTTGTAGGAAGCAGGTTTTGTGCCTTGGATTCCATTCATTCTTATTATGATGAATGTGTAAATGTCTTGTGTAACAGACTGAATAAGTGAATTACTGCTGCATGCACTTTGAAAACACTGTGCTTTGGTTCTATTTCAAGGGTGTGCAGTGAATTTCACAAAAAGTAAAAAGGTATTTCGTAGAAATGGTTTGTTTGCATTTTCTTCCATTGATTCTTATTCGGATAAATGTGTAAATCACTTATGTAGCAGAGAGAAGTAGTGAATTCCTGCTACATGCACTTCCAAAGCCCTGTGTTTTGGTTCTATTTTAAGAGTGTTCTGTGTATTTCACAAGAAGGATAATGGCATTTGGTAGGAAGCAGATTTTATGTATTGGATTCCATTCATTATCATTATGACAAATGTGTAAATCTCTTGCATAGCACACAAAACTACTGAATTCCTGCTACATTCACTTTCAAAACCCTGTGTTTTGCTTCTGTTTCAAAGTGTGTTGTGTGTATTTCACAAGAAGAATGAAGGCATTTTGTAGGAGGCGTGTTTTATGTATTGGCTTCCATTCATTCTCATTTTAATGAATGTGTAAATCTCTTGCGTAGCACACAGAACTACTGAATTCGAGCTGCATACACTTTCAAAACCCAGTGTTTTGGTTCTATTTCAAGTGAGTGCTGTGTTTCACAAGATGTGTAAAGCCATTTTGTAAGAAGCTGGTTTTGTGCATTGGCTTCCATTAGTTCTTATTGTGATAAATATGTAAATCACTTGTCTACCAGAGAACTACAGTTTCCTGCCATATGAACGTTCAAAACACTGCATGTTTATTCTATTTTTCAGTCTGTGTTTTGTTTCACCAAAGCATAAGTGTATATTGTAGGAAGCTGGTTTTGTACATTGGATCTAATTTGTTATTCTCATGACAAATTTGTAAATGTCTTGTGTAACACATAGAATGAATGAATTACTGCTCCATGCGCTTTGACAATCCTGTGTTTTGGTTCTAATTCAAGGTTGTGCAGCATATTTCACAAAAAGTAAAAAGGCATTTCCAAGGAAACATGTTGTGTGCATTGCCTTTCAGTCATTCTTATTCAGATGAATGTGTTAATAACATATGTAGCAGAGAGAAATACTGAATTCCTGCTGCATGGACTTTCATAACACTGTGTTTTGGTTCTATTTCAAGTGTGTTCTGTGTATTTCATAAGAAGGATAATGGCATTTTGTAGGAAGCGTGTTTTATGTATTGGCTTCCATTAATTCTCATTTTGATGAATGTGTAAATCTCTTGCATAGCACACAGAACTACAGATTTCCTGCTGCATGCACTTTCAAAACTCTATGTTTTGGTTCTATTTTAAGAGTGTTCTGTGTATTTCACAAGAACAAAAATGGCATTTGGTAGGAAGTGTGTTTAAGGTATTGGCTTCCATTCATTCTAAATATAATCAATGTGTAAATCTCTTGTGTAGCACACAAAACTACTGAATTCCTGCTACATGCACTTTCAAAACCCTATGTTTTGGTTCTACCTCAAAGTGTGTTCTGTGTTTCACAAGAAGGATAAAGGCATTTTGTAGGAAATGGGTTTTCTGTATTGGCTTCCATTCATTCTCATTATGATGAATGTGGAAATCACTTGCATAACACATAGAACTACTGAATTCCTGCTACATGCACTTTCAAAATCCTGTGTTTTGGTTGTATGTCAAGTGTGTTCTGTGTATTTCACAAGAAGCATAATGGAATTTTGTAGGAAGTGGGTTTTATTTATTGGCTTATATTCATTCTCATTATGATGAATGTGTAAATCCCCTGTGTAGCACACAAAACTACTGAAATCCTGATTAATGCACTTTGAAAACCCTGTGTTTTGGTTCTATTTCAAGTGTGTGCTGTTTTTCACAAGATGTATAAAGAAATTTTGTAAGAAGCAGGTTTTCGGCATTGGCTTCCATTAGTTCTTATTGTGATAAATATGTAAATCATTTTCTAACAGAGAGAACTACAGATTCGTTCTGCATGAAATTTCAAAACACTGCATTTTTGTTCTATCTCCAATTTGTGTTGTGTTTTACAAAAGTATAAAGATATTTTCTAGGATGTGTGTTTTGTGCCTTTGATCCCATTCATTCTTATTATAAGGAATGTGTATGTGTCATGTGTGACACAGAATAAATGACTTTGAAAACACTGTGTTTTGGTAATATTTCAAGGGTGTCCAGTGAATTTCCCAAAAAGTAAACAGGTATTTGGTAGAAAAGGTTTGTTTGTATTGCATTCCATTCATTCTTATTAGGATGAATGCATAAATCACTTATTTAGCAGACAGAAGTACTGATTTCCCGCTGCATGCACTTTCAAAACCTTGTGTTTTGGTTCTATTTTAAGAGTGTTCTGTGTATTTCACAAGAAGGATGATGACATTTGGCAGGAAGCGGATTTTATGTATTGGCTTCCATTCATTCTCCTTATGATGAATGTTTTAATCTCTTGTCTAGCACACTGAACTACTGATATCATGCCTCATGCCCTTTCAGAAGCCTGTGTTTTGGTTCTATTTCAAATGTGTGCTGTGTTTCACAAGAAGTATAAAGCCATTTTGAAAGAAGCAGGTATTGTGCATTGGCTTCCATTAGTTTTTATTGTGATGAATATATAAATCACTTGTCTAGCAGAAGGAACTACAGATTCCTGCAGCATGAACTTTCAAAACACTGCATTTTGGTTCTTTTACCAGTGTGTGTTGTTTTGTACAAAAACATGAAGGTATATTGTAGGAAGCGGGTTCTGGGCCTTATATCCCATTCATTATTATTATGATGAATGTGTAAATGTGTTGTGTAACACACAGAACAAATGAATTACTCCTGCATGCATTTTGAAAACACTGTATTTTGGTTCTATCTCAAGGGTGGCAGTGTATTTCACAAAAAGTAAAAAGGCATTTTGTAGGAAGCGGGTTGTGTGTTTTGCCTTCCATTTATTCTTACTAGGATGAAGGTTTAAATCACTTATGTAGCAGAGAGAAGTACTGAATTCCTGCTGCATGCACTTTCAAAACACTGTGTTTGGATTCTATTACCAGGGTGTGCTGGCTATTTCCTAAGAAGTTTAAAAGCATTTTGTAGGAAGTGGGCTTTATGTATTGGCTTCCATTCATTCTTATGATGATGAATGTGTAAATATCTGGTGTAGCACACAGAAGAACAGAAATCCTACCACATGTATTGTCAAATCTCTGCATTTGGTTCTTTTTGAAGTGTGTGCTGTGTTCCTCAAGAACCATAAAGGCATTTTGTTAGAAGCGGGTTTAGTGCCATGGCTTCCATTATTTCTCATTAGGAAGATTGTGTAAATTATTTGTCTACCAGAAAGAAGTACTGAATTCCCACTGCTTGAACTTTGAAAACACTGTGTTTTGGTTCTACTGCAAGTGTGTGTTGTATATCACAAGAAGCATAAATTGGCTTCCATTCATTCTCATTATGATGAATGTAAATCTCTTGTGTAGCACACAGAACTACTGAATTCCTGTTGCATGCACTTTCAAAACCGTGTGTTTTGATTCTATTTCAAGTGTGTTCTATATATTTAACAAGAAGGATAAAGGCACTTTTTTGGAAGTGTGTTGTCTGTATTGGCTTCCATTCATTCTCATTATGATGAATGTGTAAATCTCTTGCGTGGCACACAGAACTACTGAATTCCTGCTGCCATAATAATGAATGGAAGCCAAATCACACAAACCGATTCCTATAACGTGCCTATATCCTTCTTGTGAAATACACAGAACACACGAGAAATAGAAGCAAAACACAGAGTTTTGAAAGTGCATCCAGCAAGAATTCAGTAGCTTTGTGTGCTAGGCGAGAGATGTACACATTCATCATAATGAGAATGAAAGGAGGCTAATACATAAAACCCGATTCCTACAAAATGCCATTATTTTTCTTGTGAAATACACAGAACACACTTGAAATAGATCCTAAACACACTGTTTGGAAAGGGCATGCAGCAGGAATTCAGTACTTCTCTCTGCTAAATAAGTGATTTACTCATTCATCCTAATGATAATGAATGGAAGACAATGCACACAACCGCTTCCTATGAAATGCCTTTTTACCTTATGTGAAATACAGTGCAAACCATTGAAATGTAACCAAAACACAGTGTTTTCAAAGTCCATGCAGCAGTATTTCATTTGTTCTGTGTGTTAAACTAGACATTTACACGTTCATCATAATGAGAATGAATGGAATCCAAAACACAAAACCCGCTTCCTAAAAAAGCCTATATCATACTTGTGAAATACACAGAACACACTTGAAATAGAAGCAAAACACAGAGTTTTGAAAGTGCTTTTAGCAGGAAATCAGTAGTGTTGTTTGCTATGCAAGACATTTACACTTTCATCCTAATGAGAAACAATGGAGGCTAATATATTAACACCACTTCCTACAATATGCCATTATCCTTTTTATGAAATACACAGAACACACTTGAAATAGAAGCAAAACACAGAGTTTTGAAACTGCATGAAGCAGGAATTCAGTAGGTTTTTGTGCTACTCAAGAGATTTACACATTCTTCATAATGAGAATGAATGGAGGCTAATACATAAAAATTGTTTCCTCCAAAATGCCTATATCCTTCTTGTGAAATACACAGAACACACTTGAAACAGAAGCAAAACATAGTGTTTTGAAAATGCATGCAGCAGGAATTCAGTACTTCTCTCTGCTGCATAAGTGATTTACACATTCATCCTAATGACAATGAATGGAAGGCCAAGCACAAAACCCTCCTCCTATGAAATGCTTTTTTATCTTATGTGAAATACAGTGCACACCATTGAAATGGAACCAAACCACAGTGTTTTCAAGGGGCATGCAGCAGTAATTCATTTTTTCTGTGTGTTACACAAGAGATTTACACATTCATCATAATGAAAATGATTGGGAATCAAAACACAAAAGCTGCTTCCTACAAAATGCCTATATACTTCTTGTGAAATACACAGAACACACTTGAAACAGAACCAAAACACAGAGTTTTGTAAGTGTGTGTGGCATGAATTCAGTAGCTTTGTGTGCTATGCAAGAGATATACACATTCTTCATAATGAGAATGAATCGAGGCTAATATATAAAACCCGCTTCCTAGAAAATTCCATTATCCTTCTTGTGAAATACACAGAACACACTTGAAATAGAACCAAAACACAGTGGTTTTCAAGTCCATGAAGCAGTAATTCATTTGTTTTGTGTGTTACATAAGACATTTACATATTCATCATAATTAGAATGAATGGAAGCCAAAACACAAAGCCGCATCCTACAAAATGCCTATACCCTTCTTGTGAAATACACAGAACACAAATGAAATAGAACCAAAATGCAGTGTTTTCAAAGTGCATGCAGCAGGAATTCAGTACTTCTCTCTGCTGCATAAGTGATTTACACATTCATCCTAATGACAATGAATGGAAGGCCAAGCACACAACCCTCCTCCTATGAAATGCTTTTTTATCTTATGTGAAATACAGTGCACACCATTGAAATGGAACCAAAACAGTGTTTTTCAAGTGTATGCAGCAGTAATTCATTTCTTCTGTGTGCTACACAAGACATTTACACATTAAGAAGAATAAATGGGACCCAAGGCACAAAACCCACTTCCTATAAAATAACTTTATGCTTTTGTAAAACACAACTAACACTTGAAATAGAACCAAAATGCATTGTTTTGAAAGTTCATGCTGCAGGATTCAGTCATTCTCTGTGTTAGACAATGATTCACATATTTATCACAATAAGAAGTAATGGAAGCCAAAGCACAAAACCCGCTTCTTACAAAATGGTTTATACTTCTAGTTAAACACCACACATACTTGAAAAAGAAAGAAAACACAGGGTTTTCAAAGTGCAGTAAGCAAGATTTTAGTAGTTCTGTGTGCTACACAGGATGTTTACACATTCATCATAATGAGAATGAATGGAAGCCAATACATAAAAACTGCTTCCTACAAAATGCCATTATACTTCTTGTGAAATACACAGAACACAATTGAAATAGAACCAAAACACAGGCTTTTGAAAGTGCATGCAGCAGGAATTCAGTAGTTCTGTATGCTATGCAAGAGATTTACCCATTCATCATCATGAGAATGAATGGAAGTCAATATATAAAACCCGCTTCCTACATAATGCCATTATCCTTCTTGTGAAATACACACAACACACTTGAAATACAACCAAAACATAGTGTTTTGAAAGTACATGCAGCAGGAATTCAGTAGTTGTGTGTGCTACACAAGACATTTACACATTCATAATAATGAGAAGGAATTGAAGCCAATACATTAATCCCGCTTCCTACAAAATGCCATTATCCTTCTTGTTAAATACACAGAACACACTTGAAATAGAAACAACATGCAGTGGTTTGAATATGCATGCAGCAGTAATTAATTTATTCTCTGTGTTACACAAGACATTTACACATTCAGTATAATAAGAATGAATGGGAAGCAAGGCACAAAGCCCACTTTCTACATACTACAACTTTGCCTCTTGTGAGACACAACACACACTTTCAGTAGAACCAAAATGCAGTGTTTTCAAAGTTCAAGTGGCAGTAATTCTGTACTTCTCTCTGGTAGGCTAATAATTTACACATTGATCCTAATGAGAAATAATGTAAGCCAAAGCACAAAACCCTCTTCTAACGAAATGCCTTTATCCTTCTTGAGAAACACAGCACACACTTCTAATAGAACCAAAATGCAGAGATTTGAAAATACATGTGCTAGGAATTCAGTTCTTGTGTGTTGTGTACTACATCACAGGTTTACACATTCATCATCATAAGAATGAATGGAAGCCAATACATAAATCACGCTTCCTACAAAATGCCTTTAAACTTCTTGGGAAATACCCAGCACACCCTTGAAATAGAACCCATACAGTGTTTTCAAAGTGCATGCAGCAGGAATTCAGTACTTCTTTCTGATACATAAGTGATTTACAAATTCACCTGAATAAGAATGAATAGAAGGCAATGCACACAACATGCTTCATTGGTAATGCCTTTTTACTTTTTGTGAAATACACTGCAAACCCTTGAAATAGAACCAAGACACAGTGTTGTCAAAGTTCATGAAGCAATAATTCATTTATTCTATGTGTTACACAAGACATTTATACATTCGTCGTGATAATAATGAATTGGATCCAAGGCACAAAACCAGCTTCCTACAATATAACGTTATGCTTTTGTGAAACACAACACAGCCTGAAAATAGAATAAAATGCAGTGTTTTGAACGTTCATATGGCAGGAATCTGTAGTTCTCTGGTAGACAAGTGATTTACATATTTATCACAATAAGAACTAATGGAAGCCAAAGCACAAAACCCGCTTCTTACAAAATGGCTTTATACTTCTTGTGAAACACTGCACACACTTGAAATAGAACCAAAACACTGGGTTTTGAAAGGGAATGAAGCACGATATCAGTAGTTGTGTGTGCCACACAAAAGATTAACACATTCATCATAATGAGAATGAAGAGAAGCCAATACATAAAAAATGCTTCCCACAAAATTCCTTTATCCTTCTTGTGAAATACAGAGAACACACTTGAAATAGAACCAAAACAGAATATTTTGAAAGTACATGCAGCTGGAATTCAGTAGTTCTGTGTGCTACGCAATAGATTTACATATTCATCATAAGGAGAATGAATGGAAGCCAATACATAACACATGCTTCCTACAAAATGCCTATATCTTTCTCCAGAAATACACAGAACACACTTGAAATAGAACCAAAACACACGGTTTTGAAATTGCATGTAGCTGGAATTCAATAATTCTGTGTGCTACGCAAGAGATTTACACATTCATCATAATCAGAATGAAAGGAAGCCAATACATAAAACATGCTTCCTACAAAATGCCAATATCTTTCTTGTGAAATACACAGAAAACACTTCAAATAGAACCAAAACACAGTATTTTGAAAGTACATGCAGCAGGAATTCAGTTGTTCTGTGTGCTACGCAAAAGATTTACACATTCATCATAATGAGAATGAACGAAAGCCAATACCGAAAACATGCATCCTACAAAATGCCTTTATCCTTCTTGTGAAACACACAGCACACACTTGAAATAGAACCAAAACACAGGGTTTTCAAAATGCATTAAGCAGGATTTCAGTAGTTCTGTGTGCTACCCAGAAGATTTACACATTCATCATCATGAGAATGAATGGAAGCCAATAAATAAAACATGCTTGTACAAAAAGGCTTTATCCTTCTTGTGAAATACACAGAACACACTTGAAATAGTACCAAAATGCAGGGTTTTGAAAGTGCATGCAGCAGTAATTCATGTGTTCTGTGTGTTACATAAAACATTTACACACTCAGAATACTAATAATGAATGGGATCCAAGGCACAAAACCCGCTTCCTACAAAATACCTTTATGCTTTTGTAAAACACAACACACACTTGCAATAGAACAAAAATGCAGTGTTTTGAAAGTTCATGGAGCAGGAATCTGTAGTTCTCTCTGCTAGAAAAGTGATTTACATATTCATCACAATAAGTACTAATGCAAGCCAAAGCACAAACCCGGCTTTTTTACAAAACAGCTTTATACTTCTAGGGAAACACGGCACAAACTTCAAATAGAACTGAAACACAGGTTTTCAAAATGCATTAACCAGGATTTGAGTAGTTCTGTGTGCTACACAGGAGATTTATACATTCAACATAAGGAGAATGAATGGAAGGCAATACATAAAAAGTCACTTCCTAAAAAATGCCATTATCCTTATTGTGAAATACACAGAACACACTTCTAATAGAACCAAAACACAGTGTTTTGAAAGTGCATGCAGCAGGAATTCAGTAGTTCTGTGTGCTACACAAGAGATTTAAACATTCATCCAAATGGGAATGAATGGAAGCCAATACATAAAACCTGCTTTTTACAAAATGTTTTTATGTTTCTTGTGAAATACACAGAACACACTTGAAATAGAACCAAAATGCAGTGTTTTGAAAGTGCATGCATCAGTAATTCATTTGTTCTCTGTGTTACACAAGACATTTACACATTCAATATAATACGAATGAATGGGAGCCAAGGAATAAAACCCGCTTCCTACAAAATACATGTATGCTTCTTGTAAAACACAACACACACTTGCAATAGAACCAAAATGCAGTGTTTTGAAAGTTCCTGCGGTAGGAATCTTTAGTTCTCTCTACTAGACAAGTGATTTACATATTCATCACAATAAATCTAATGGAAGCCAATGGACAAAACCTGCTTCTTACAAAATGGCTTTATACTTCTTGTGAAACACTGCACACACTTGAAATAGAACCAAAACAGTGGCTTTTGAAAGGGAATGTAGCACGATACAGTAGCTGTGTGTGCCACACAAAAGATTAACACATTCATCATAATGAGAATGAAGGGAAGCCAATACATAAAAAATGCTTCCCACAAAATTCCTTTATCCTTCTTGTGAAATACAGAGAACACACTTGAAATGGAACCAAAACAGAATGTTTTGAAAGTACATGCAGCTGGAATTCAGTAGTACTGTGTGCCATGCAATAGTTTTACACATTTATCATAATGAGAATGAATGGAAGTCAATACATAAAACACGCTTCCTAAAAATGCCATTATCCTTCTTGTGAAATACACAGAACAACTTGAAAAAGAACCAAAACACAGGGTTTTGAAAGGGCATGCAGCAGAAATTCATTAGTTCTTTGTACTACACATGAGATTTACACATTCATCATAAAGAGAATGAATGGAATCCAATACATAAAACTCGCTTCCCACAAATTGCCTTTACCCTTCTTGTGAAATACAGATAACACACTTGAATTAGAACAAAAATGCAGTATTTTGAAAGTGCATGCACCAGTAATTCATTTGTTCTTTGTGTTACACAAGACATTTATACATTCAGGATACTAAGAATGAATTGGATCCCGCTTCTTATAAAATACATTTATGCTTCTTGTGAAATACTACACACACTTACAGTAGAACAAAAATGCAATGTTTCAAAAACTCAAGCAGTGTGAATTCAGTACTTCTCTCTGGTAGACAAATCATTTAATCATTCATCCTAATGAGAACAAATGGAAGCCAATGCATAAAACCCGCTTCTAATGAAATGCCTTTATCCTTCTTGTGAAATACACAGAACACACTTGAAACAGAACCAAAACACAGGGTTTTTAAAGTGCATGCAGCAGGAATTCAGTAGTTCTGTGTGCTACACAAGAGATTTACACATTCATCACAATGAGAATGAATGGAAGCCAATACATAAAACACGCTTCTTACAAAATGCCTTTATCCTTCTTATGAAATACAAAGAACACACTTGAAATAGAACAAAAACACAGGGTTTTTAAACTGCATGCAGCAGGAATTCAGTACTTCTCTCTGCTACATAAGTGATTAAAACATTCATCCGTATAAGAATGAATGCAAGGCAATGCATACAACATGCTTCCTACAAAATACCTTTTTACTTTTTATGAAATGCACTGCACACCCTTGAAATAGAACCAAAACACAGTGTTTTCAATGTGCATGCAGCAGTAATTCATTTGTTCTGTGTGTTACACAAGACATTTACACATTCAGAATAGTAAGAATGAATGGGAACCAAGGAACAAAACCCGCTTAATGTAACATAGATTTATGCTTCTTGTGAAACACAACACACACTTGCAGTAGAAACCAAACACAGTGTTTTGAAAGTTCAAGCAGTGGGAATTCAGTACTTCTCTCTGGTAGACTAACAATTTACACATTCATCCTAATGAGAACTAATGGAAGCCAATGCACAAAACCTGCTTCCAATGAAATCCCTTTATCCTTCTTGAGAAACAAAGCACACACTTCAAAAAGAACCAAAATGCAGAGTTTTGAAAACACATGTGGCACGAATTCAGTTCTTCTGTGTGCTACACCAGAGATTTAGACATTCGTCATCATAAGAATGAATGGAGGCCGATATATCAAACCCACTTCCTAAGAATGCCTTTAAACTTCTTGGGAAATACCAAGCACACACTTGAAATAGAACCCAAACACAGTGTTTTGAACGTGCATTCAGCAGGAATTCAGTACTTATCTCTGCTGCATAAGTGATTTACACATTCAATCTAATAAGAATGAATGGAAGGCAATGCACACAAAATGCTTCCTACAAAATGCCTTTTTACTTGTTGTGAAATACACTGCACACCTTTGAAATAGAACCAAAGCACAGTATTTTCAAAGTGCAAGCAACAGTAATTCATTTATTCTGTGTGTTACACAAGACATTTTCCCATTCATCATTATAAGAATGCATGGGAT
This sequence comes from Hydrochoerus hydrochaeris, assembly GCA_004027455.1. Taxonomy (NCBI): domain Eukaryota; kingdom Metazoa; phylum Chordata; class Mammalia; order Rodentia; family Hydrochaeridae; genus Hydrochoerus; species Hydrochoerus hydrochaeris. Next base: position 20,952 of record PVLA01014810.1, read on the forward strand.
CCAAGCCAGAATACCTGCTTCCTACAAAATACCTTTATGCTTTTGTAAAAGCAAAACACACTTGAAATAGACACAAAACACAGTGTTTTGAAAGTTCATGCAGCAGGAATCTGTAGTTCTCTCTGTTAGACAATGATTTACCTATTTATCACATTTAGAAATAATGGAAGCCAATGAACAAATCTCGCTTCTTACAAAATGGCTTTATATATCTTGTGAAACACAGCAAACACTTGAAAAAGAATCAAAACACAGGGTTTTGAAAGTGCATGCAGCAGGAATTCAGTAGTTCTGTGTGCTACGCAAGAGATTTACACATTCATCAAAATGAGAATGAATGGAAGCCAATACATGAAACATGCTTCCTACAAAATGCCTTTATCCATCTTGTGAAATACACAGAACACACTTGAAATACAACCAAAACACAGGGTTTTGAAAGTGCATGCAGCAGAAATTCAGTACTTCTCTCTGCTACATAAATGATTAACACATTCATCCAAATAAGAATGAATGGAAGGCAATGCAAATAAACTGCTTCTACGAAATACCTTTTCACTTTTTGTGAAATACACTTAACACACTTGAAATCGAAGCAAAACGCAGTGTTTTGAAAGAGCATGCAGCATTAATTCATTTGCTCTGTGTGTTACACAAGATATTTACATATTCAGAATAGAAATAATGAATGGGAGCCAAGGCACAAAAACTTCTTTCTACAAAATACATTTATGCTTCTTGTGAAATATAACACCCACTTGCAGTAGAACCAAAGTGCAGTGTTTAGAAAGTTCAAGCAGTGAGAATTCATTACTTCTCTCTAGTAGACTAATAATTTACACATGCATCCTAATGTGAACTAACCTAAGCCAATGCTCAAAACCTGCTTCGAACGAAATGCCTCTATGCTTCTTTAGAAACACAGCACACACTTCAAATAGAAACAAAATGCAGAGATTTGAAAACACATGCGGTAGGAATTCAGTTCTTCTGTGTGCTACAACAGGCATTTACACATTCATCATCATAAGAATGAATGGAAGCCAATACATAAAACCCGCTTCCTACAAAATGCCTTTAAACTTCTTGGGAAATACCCAGCACACACATGAAATAGAACCCAAATACAGTGTTTTGAAAGTGCATGCAGCAGGAATTCAGTACTTCTCTCTGCTACATAAGTGATTTATACATTCATCTGAATAAGAATAAATGGAAGGCAGTGCACACAAGCTGCTTCCTACAAAAGGCCTTTTTACTTTTTGTGAACTACACTGCACACCCTTGAAATAGAACAAAAACACAGTGTTTTCAAAGTGCATGCAGCAGTAATTCATATATTCTGTGTGTTACACAAGACATTTACGCATTCATCATAATAAGAATGAATGGGATCCAAGGCACAAAACCCGCTTCCTACAAAATAACTATGCTTTTGTAAAACACAACACACACGGGAAATAGAACCAAAGTGCAGTGTTTTGAAAGTTCCTGTGGCAGGAATCTGTAATTCTCTCTGTTAGGCAATGCTTTACATATTTATCACAATAAGAATTAATGGAAGCCAATGCACAAAAACCACGTCTGACAAAATGGCTTTATTCTTCTAGTGAAACACAGCACACACTTGAAATAGAACCAAAACACAGGGTTTTCAAAGTTCATGAAGCAGCATTTCAGTAGTTTTGTGTGCTACACTGGAGATTTACACATTCATCATAATGAGAATTAATGAAAAACAATACTAAAAACCTGCTTCTGACAAAATGCCTATATCCTTCTTGAAAAATATCGAGAACACACTTGAAGTAGAACCAAAACACAGGATTTTGAAAGTGCATGTAGCAGGAATTCAGTAGTTCTGTGTGCTATGCAACTGATTTACTCATTCATCATAATGAGAACGAATGGAAGACAATGCATAAAATCTGCTTCCTAAAAATACCTTTATCCTTCTTGTGAAATACACTTAACACACTTGAAATAGAACCAAAATGCAGTGTTTTTATAGTGCATGCAGTGGTAATTCATTTGTTCAGTGTGTTACACAAGGCATTTACACATTCAGAATATTAAGAATGAATGGGAACCAAGGCACAAAACCTGCTTCTTATAAAATACATTTATGCTTCTTGTGAAACACAACACATATTGCAGTAGAACCAAAATGCACTTTTTGGAAAGTTCAGGCAGTGGGAATTCAGTACTTCTCTCTGGTAGACAAATACTTTACACATTTATCCTATTGTGAACTAATCTAAGCCAGTGCTCAAAATCTGCTTCTAATGAAATGCCTTTATCATTCTTGAGAAACACAGCACACACTTCTAATAGAACCAAAATGCAGAGATTTGAAAACACAGGCGGTAGGAATTGAGTTCTTCTGTGTGCTACTACTGAGATTTACATATTCATCATAATAAGAAGGAATGGAAGGCAATACATAAAACCCACATCTATAAAATGCCTTTAAACTTCTTGGAAATACCCAGCACATACTTGCAATCGAACCCAAACACAGTGTTTTGAAAGTGCATGCAGCACTAATTCACTTGTTCTGCATGTTACACAAGACATTTCCACATTCATCATAATAACAATCAATGGGAGCAAAGGAACAAATCTGGTTCGAGCAAAATAACTTTATGCTTTTGTAAAACACAACACACACTGGAAATAGATCCAAAATTCAGCATTTTGAAGATTCATGCAGCAGGAATAAAGATCAGGTCAAAGTGATCGATGGGCCTGAATCTGTATAGAATCAAATTTTTTTTAATTCTCTTTGCAGCAAAAAGAGGGAGAGCTAAATCTTAGTGTCAAGCAAATTGTACATCCATCTCATAGTATATGAAAAAGATGTGGCATGCTTATCCAATCAATACAATATCCCTCAGGTATGAAAAAGAATGAAGGTGGGCTTCTTTAATCTTTCCTTCAAACATTGAGGAAATAAATTTCCACAAACTGTGTTTCAATCCCTATCCACATTGGATTCTTTAAAGATGTAAGCTAAACAGCTATTTTAAAGGGAGCAATCTGTAATTTAGGAACCAGTGATGTTGTTTTAGTTGTTGTTGTTCTTGTTGTTGTTAGCAGGGATCCAAATTATAACATCAGACTTACCAAACTGACTGTCAAAAATCTGAGCTAAGTCTGGCCCCCAAATCATGAACACTTAGGTTTCATATTTTTCTTAAATGCTCTATTATCTCTACTCTTTTTGTCATATTTCCTTTTGCTACTTTAGATAAAAAGAGGTGCAAAATAGTTGATGAATGTATTTTAAGATAGTAACCTACTAGCTAATAATTTTCTAATAGACATCCAAGTTTTTAGATTGTCATGCCCCTGGACATGCCTTTGGTGCTGGGTGGGGAGTAGAGGTTTGGAAAAAATGGTAACTTTTGAGCATGGCATGGCATGAGGGAGAAAACTAGAGTCAACCAGTAAGATGAGGAAGTTAATTGCTCAGGCCCTATGGGTGATATGGGGATCCCGTGTGGGGTGGAACTCACCTAGCAAACAGGCAGGAAACAGAACACTGAGTGTGTCAGTAGCTCTTCTTCAGTTTCCTACAGTGCTCACTACCTATTTAGAATATCTGGGATTTGCCACATGTGGTGGGACCTTTAATGAATGTCAGGCCCACAGGAGTCTGTGGCAGGAGGATCCTTGCCCCTTGTAGACCTGCCTGAGCTCCAAAGGGAACCAAGGCCCAGCCTGAATGGCATGGTGAGACCCTGTCTCTCAAAGACTCCAAAGAAAATGAAAAGGCCAGGATCCTAATGAAGTGTTGCTTGATTCCAGGTGAGGGTAGTTTGCTTTGGGATGGGGAGGTCTTTCCCTGTGACACAGTCCAGGCTGGCCTTGAAATCACCATGGAGCCAATGCAGTCCTCAATGTCATGGTGGTCCTGTTCTCTCAGCCTCCTGATTGAGTATGGACTCAGCACATCCCGGCAAAGGCCAACACTTATTACATTTCATTTGCCTGCCTTTGCTTTGCTGTGCCTGGCATTGCTGTGCATTGCTTTTGTATAGTATGGACAAGGATAAGCAAGATGCTTTTGGCCAGGAAGTCTATGCCTCTGGAGGATATCCCAGGCGCTGAACACTGATTCTTTCTTCCTCTTTCCAATGAGGGGGTGGAAATTAGGAATGAGTGCTAATCAGGCTGGCCTTTAGGCCCATTAAATAAATGCCCAGCCAGAACATGAACGTTGAAATTGAAAGGAATTTGTAACATGACTCACCCAATTGTGGATAAGGCACCAGGAAAACTATTCTTTCCTTCTTTGTTTCTGTGAACTATATTTTATTTTATTTTATTTTATTTTATTTTATTTTATTTTATTTTATTTTTTTCTTGGCTGGAGCAGTTTGCAGACAACTCAAAACAGCAAGCCCACTTGCCAAAGGTACCAGGAAAGACCAGAAGTGGGCTGAAACCTCTCTCTGTGGGAGGAAGCACAACAGAAAATAAGGAAAACCCAATTTAATGCTCACCATACCTTGTTCCAGCCTGATATTTTGTGCCAGGCCCAAAATGAAAGTATCAGGAGCTCTGAGGAGGTGGAGGGAGTGGTGGGGCCTCAGGAGGCAGGGGGGGAGGTGCAGTGAGACTGAGGGGGAAGAGGCATATGCATGGGGAGGTCAATCACCACACATTCCATGTCAAGATGGGTTGCTTTGTGCGTTGAAGGAGACAATGAACTGAATACAAGGTAGAGCCTTCATATTTCAACTATGCTCTTCTTAAGGATTGGAATATTGAAGACCAGAAAGGATTGATTTGGAAATTTACAGAAACTGATGAAAAAATGATTCAGTGCACATTCAATAAAAGTGCCAAGTATAAAACATTATTTATCTTAAGCTTCTAATATTTTACTAAAATAGACCATTTTTATACATGCTGGCATTATTAAATGTCCTACCTTAATTAAGTATCAGGAAAAATGGTTTTGCAAATAATTATAGGTATACTTTGGGTCAGTGAACTTAGTTCATTTTATGATTCTGGAAAAGACAACCAAGTTCATGTTCATCACCTAATTCAGAATTCAAACACAAAAACAAAATTTTGCAAAATGCCTCAACTTGTGAACCAAAATAAATGTCAACATGGGTACTACTGTATTATATAAAATTCATTTTTTACTTAAGTATATTTAAAGTAGCCTCTTGTAGTCAGTGTTTGTAAGGAGAACAATTTAATATAGGACACATAATATATAGTATTACTTCATAGTAGTGACCCAAAGAGTCAAATACAAAAAGTGCAGAAAATCTTTCCACACACTAAATACCCAAAAAATCCAACTGGGTACCTGAATCCATTGTCAATGTCCTGCATAAGTCCAGATGAAGACCTACAGCTGATGACAGTCTCTTGCATGCCTGACTCATGAATCTGTGCTGGCAATGTTCAAATTTCAGAGGTGGAAGATAGAAAGTGTGTGTCAGCAGACTAAGGGATTTGCACTGGAGCCAGGAACTGATGCTCAAAGCAAGGACCAGAGCTCTCCAAAAAATTCCACAGCCATCCTCAGTGACATAAAGGTCCCGAGTTCCTCCAATGATGAGAACATGTGAGTGCATATCAGGAAGCCAATGTGGCAAGCTTCTTCTGGAGACTGAATATCACACCATTTTCTGCTCAAAGTAAGCACCAGCGCTCCCCCAAAGGGAACCACAGACATTCTGAGTGACAACAAAGTCCTGTTCTCCTCTTACAATGAGGACAGCCAAGTTCATATCAGGAAAGAATCTCTACAAGCTCCTCCAGGAAACCAACAGCAACAGGAAAACCAGAAACACCACCCCTTCCTCTCTAATTTTCCTTCTTATGTTGTTGGCAGCAATCCTCAGGTGGGCCATCCATAGCTAGCACCATATTGAATGAGTTCAGCTGAGTGTTCCAAGTTGACCACTAGCTGTCAATCCATAATATGGTCTTTCTATAAAAGATCAAAGAAAAACATGAAAATGGAAAATTTCAAATAAGAAAATCTCATAAATGGATTGTTAATTGGAATTCATGCCCCAAACCTCTATTCATAAGCACAGAAACATACCCATGTATGCACACACATAAGTGTGATGCAGATAGAGGAAATGAATAAAACAATAAGTTGGGATATCAATTGAGTTAACATAATGGAAACTATCTTCTCTGTCATGTTTTTTTAAATTATTTAGTTTATTATTTCTTTTCCCTGAGTATGTGCTTTCCTTGAGAAATGATGAACCACCAAGATGTTTTATGAGATTTAGAAATACACTGCTAGCCAGACATGATGCCACATGCCTGTAATCCCAATACTCAGGAGGCTGAGCCAAGATGATTGCAGTGAGTTTGAGGCCAGTCTGGGAATCAAAATGAGTTCAAGATCAGCCTAAACTACAAAACAGGACTGCACCCTAAAAAATAATTTTAGTAATAAAAATAAACTGCTATCATGAGTAGCTATGCTATTGGAAAGTGCGTCATCCAATTCTGAGTAAAATCAATGACAGAAAACTTCACTTCACCTTCATGTTAAGCATATATCAATGAAGAAAATAAATACTGATGTGTCTATCCATGGGTGAATGTGTGTGTACTTAAAGCATTTTATATGCAAATAAGGAAGTTTATTGATTTGCAGTATGCCATATTTAGTTTAAAAGGATTAGCTCTCATGAGTGGTTGTACATCTTGTTTACACTCATTGAACTCATGTACCCATTAAGTACCAATATTTGTTTCCCTACAATGAATTCCTTTGCAATAAAGTGTTTCCATGTGACTTTCATAGATTTGTATATCCTGCAATATTTTTCACAATACATAAATTATATTTGTGATTCAGTAACAAATGCAAAACAAATATGTGCAAAAGTATTTTCTGGTGAAAACTTATTGTGCTCTCTGCTTAGAGGCCTAAGGAGTCTATATTCCTGAACATATCTAACCAGAAACAAAGATCCAATTGTGTATTATAAGTCCTTGTCTAATTGAGATGCATTGCATGTGATTTTACTGTGCTACTTTATCTTTGGGTGTTACATCTGAGAATATTGTTAATAAGCATTTCTGATTTGGAGAAATTCCAAACATAAGAGCCTACTTTTTAAAAATAGTATTTCAAATATGTTATGAAGTTAAAAAGTATTATGTCTACAGCAAGTATAGAAAATACACTTGAAAAATCACATATCTGTGGGCTTAATAACAGATTCCTACTTCTGGCTCCAAGTTTGCTGAAACCAATCATTTAGCAAGCTACCTTGAAATTTATTCACAGACCTTCTGATATTAAACTATCTTAATTTGATACTGTTGATTTTGTCACAATTTCATCGTGCTAATTTTCACCCTGAATTATCTCTGAGAAAAAATATGTTAAGCTTATGTATAGACAGTATATACAAATTAATGGAGCCCTCACTGTGATATGGGGTGAAACATTTTGAAATTGAAGTCAGATAATTTGTCTTTTCCATAAGGTGTGTAACAATATGCTATGAAACTTGCTGAGGTTATCATTTAAGTTTTGCCTATAAAATGTTATCATTGCCAGTATG
>PVLA01014811.1:7452-28616 GCA_004027455.1 Hydrochoerus hydrochaeris
CGTGAAAGGAAGGATCTCTTAAAAATAACAAGGAACCAGGAAGCAATGATACAAAGGCTAGAAGATGACAAGAGGATTTATAACCTAAGAATAAAATATGTGAATGAAGATGCAGCAACAAATACAAATGAAATAAAAAGTCTATTCACAGAAATAATTAAGGAAAACTTCCCAAACATAGGTAACGGAAGTGAAGTTCCGATAAATGAGGCATACAGAACTCCAGCCAGCTACAACCAAAACAGATCTACACCCAGACATATAATAATCAAGATCCCAGAAATCCATCACAAGAACAGAATATTAAAAGTGGTCAGAGAAAAGAAGCAGATTACCTATAAAGGAAAACTCATCAAAATCACAGCAGACTTCTCAATGCAAACCATCAAATCAAGAAGAGCTTGGAGTGAAATATTCCAAGCCCTGAAAGAAAATAACCCCCAACCCAGAATGATTTACCCTGCAAAACTGTCTCTCAAAATTAATGAGGAGACAAGATATTTCCATGACAATGAGGAACTGGGGGAGTTTGTGACCACCAATCCAACCCTGCAAAGAATACTGAAGGACATTCTAGAAAGAGAGAAGAATACCAGGGTTCCAGGAATAATGGCAGAAAGACCTCAAAGAAAGGGGCAGACAGTGGAATGAAGGAGAAAAGTAAACAATTAACAGCAGAAAAATAGCATGACAGAGATAAGACAGAGAAGATTAGTTATATCACTGTTTTATCTTGACTCATTTTATTTGAATCTGGCATGCTTGAGAGTGTCGAGTATGAGAGTAGGGGCAACTACTCTGAAGATGACAGGATTCAATAGGATACCCATTCTGGTTTGATTGTTAACTGCCTTTGAAGTCCTATAATGTCTCCAATGTTTAGATTTTATTAATAGTGTAAAGCAATGCTGTTTATATTATATTTGATGATATAGACAATTTTATTGAAAATAACAAGAGACATCACAGTGACTACTGTAGATCACCTAGTGTTGTGTTCTTGTATGTTCTTTTCATTTTGTGTTTCTCTAGGAATTTTATTGCTGACTTGTTTTGATTTGTTTCTCCCTCTAATACAGAAAGGCTAGGTATATGTGTAGAGACTTATACATGTGTAGAACTTCTAAGTAGTTTACGAGAATGGATTATAGTTATTGTAAAGAAAAAAGGAAAAGAGAGTATTCTAAAGGATATAACTGCTTGTATGTTTGAGTGTGTGTAATTAATAACCATGTTGCTAAAGTTTTAGTTGGATAGATGAGCAAAACTGACTGCAGTCTCACTGTTTGGATGTCCACTTTGTAGACTTTAGTTTTGTAACTTGAACAACTGCATCTAAGAGGAAAGTATGTAATTATCAACTAGTGATTTTTTACTGGTTACTATTTTTGTTTTTTTTGTTTTGTTTTGTTTTGTTTTGTTTTGTTTTTGAGATTTTGTATTTTTTCTACCCTCTTTCTGTTTCAAAATTTTTTCTTTAAATAAAAATTTTTTTAAAAAAAGCAAGAGGAGAAAATGAAAGTGCTCTAAAAGAGAAAACTGTATGTATAATTAGATTGATAACCATGTTACTAAGTTTTTGTTGGATCAGTGAACAGAACTGTTTGAAGCCTCACTGTTTGGATGTCCACTTTGTCTGCTTTAATTTTGTAACTAGAACAACTATATCCAAGAAGACAATATGTAATGTATCAAATAGTGATTTCTTACTGTTTATTTTTTTTTTGAAATTCTGTATTGTTTCTACCCTTTTTTCTGTTTTGCTTCCCCCACTTTAAATAAAATTTTTAAAAAAAATCCATGACCACCAAACTAGCACTCTTAAAACTTCTCAAGGATATCATAGAGACAATGTAGCTAACAATGACAAAAGTTTTAATAGAATGAATAGAAACAGGATGAACAGTTAAGAAGACAGGAAAAATAGGAATCAAAACAGAAAAATAAGCCAATCATTGGATTTTCAATAACTATCAATAATAACTCCCAATGTGAATGGTCTCAGTTCTCCAGTCAAAAGATACCGACTGGTAGAATAGGTCCGAAGCAATATCCAGTGGTATGCTATATACAAGAAACACATTTAACCCCAAAGAAAACTCATATACTAGAATTAAAAGGATAGAAAACAACATTTAAACCAAAAAGTAACTACAAACCAAAGTCTTTAATGAATATAAATGTAAAACTCCTCAAAAAGATACTAGGGAATAGAATTCAATGCATTATCAAATAGATCTCACATCATAGCAAACTAAGATTTATCCCAGGAGTGCCAGGATGGTTCAACATACACAAATACATAAATATAATACATCACAGAAACAGAAGCAAAGACAAAAATCACATTATCTCAACAGACAAAAACCCTTTGACTAAACCTTTCATGATAAAAAACATTGTTCTACCTCTGGCTTTTTTTTTTTTCTTTTTTTGTACCAGGATTGAACTCATGATCTTGAGCTCGCCAAGCAGGTGCTTATATCACTGAGCTAAATCCCTGGCCCTCATGATGAAAACGATGAAAAAATAACTATGGAAGTCTTTATCTCAATCTGACAAAAACTATTTATGACAAAACTGCATCCAAAATCATAGAAAGTGTTAGAAAATGTGAGAGTTTTTCCCTCTAAAATCAAAAGCAAGATAAGGATGTCCACTATAACCCTCCTGTTCTGCACAGTAGCAAGAGCAATTAGGGAAGAAAAAGAGATGTATATAGGAAAGGAAGAAGGTAAATTGTCATTATTTACATATGACATGATCTTCTATGCAGAAGTCCCCCAAAAAAACTGTAAAAATATTTTCAGTATTAATATTCAAATTCAGAAATGTGGCAAGAAATAAAATCAACACACAAAGTCAATCATGTTCCTAAACACTAATAATGAACCCACCAAGAAAAGAATTAGGAAAAAATACCATTTACAACTACAACAAGCAAAATTAAGTATTTAGGAACTAATCTGAGGAAATTAAAGACTTCTACAATGAAAACTACATTACTCAAAAAAGTAAATAAATAAAAGGAGACACCTGAAAATAGCTGGCTTAGCATAATCAATATAGTCAAAATTGCAAAACTGATATATAGATTTAACTGAGAATCCCAGTCAAAATTCCAACAGCACTCTTCACATAGGAGACAAGAATCTTAAAATTCATAGTGAAGCTGAAGAACTCCAGAATAGCAAAAGAAATCCTGGGTGACAAGAGCAAAACAGGAAGCATCACAATCCTGGACTCGAAGGTTAATTATAGAGCTACAGTCATTAAAAGCAACACACTACTGCCTAAACAGATATTAAGACCAATGGAACAGAATAGAGAATAAGAAGCAACCACATTCAACTATTTGATCTTTGACAAAAGGATTAAAAACATACACTACAGGAAAAGTACACTTCAGCGAGTCGTGTTGTAAAAACTGGCTATTACATGCAGAAGATTGAATTTAGACCTATGTCTCTTAGTTGTACTAAACTAAAATCAAAATAGATCAAACAACAGACAGACTTTAAATTTTAAAATAGAAAGACTTAATGTGCTGGAAAAATAAAATAAGTAAAACTCCTGAAGTCATTAGCATAAGCAAGTACTGTACTTTCTGAAAGAACACTTGTTGCATAGGAAATAACAATGAGAATCAATAAATTAGATTATATCAAATTAAAAAGCCTCTCCACAGCAAAAGAAACAACCAGCAGAATGAAAAGGCAAACTACATAACGGGGAAACTTTTTTCCAGCTATTCCTCAGATAAACAATTAATACCTATTATAATGCCAAGAACATGAGCATTAGCTCCCCTCTCATAAAAGATCCAGTCAAAAAAATGGGCAACGGAAATTAACAGACATTTGAAAGAAGAATTATCAATGGCCAACAAATACATGAGGACATGTTCAACATCACTAGTCATTAGAGAAATTCAAATTTAAACAACACTGAAATTCATTCTTTCCCAGAAGTAATGGTCATCATTAAGAAATCAAACAATAACAAATGTAGGGGGAGGGGAAGAAACCTTCTACTTTGTTGATATATGTAACTAGTACAACCACTGTGGAAATTATTGTGGAGATTTGTTTAAAAACTAAAACTAGAAATTCCATTTGACCCAAGACTTTTCCTTCCAGTTATCTCCTTCAAAGATTTAAAGACATAATACAGTGATACTTGCATATTCATGCTGATAACAGCACAAGTCATAACAACTAAATCACAGCAGCCTATATGTCCATCAACAGATGAATGGAGAAAGAAAATGTGGTATTTACATTTACACTACTGTAAGATACTGAAAGACAAATTTAAGTCCTTTTTAGGAAAATGGATGTACCTTGCAACTTTAATGTTAAGTGAAATAAATCAGACACAGATGCTAAAAGACAATTTTATATGAGAAACCAAAATTACAACTAAAAACCAAAATGAAAGATAGATAATACGAAGTAGAGGGATAGCTCTTTATCAAGTGTGAAGTAGGGGGAGTTAGTTGAGGAAAAGGGGATGGAAAAAGAGTCAGGATGTGCCCCACACACACGCCAACTCCCCACCAGAGTGTAAAGATCATGTAATACAAACATGTACTAATAAGAAAAGAGACTGGAAAGGCAGGTGGGGGCAATGACAGAGTCCAATGTCAGGGAAAAAGGACTTGATCTACCAGACCAAAGTGAACCCACAGAGGCACATGTTAAATATAAGTTACGTTTATGCTCCACATCAAATGGAAGGGAACGGGGGCCGGGACCACTAGTTAGACCAATAGTTAGGGAGGCTTGTGGACAGATTCCCATCAACAGCTGATAAGGATCCGTAGACCACAGCACTGACAACAGTACTGTACATAAAGAGAAGATTTAAGACATATTGAGAAGATAAACCAGGAAAGCCTCGGTAACTGATGGAAGTAGGAATTGGAAGGAGCAAACCCTCAGTGCTAACACTGACGTGTCCATACTGGGCGCGGGAGTGGATATTGGTTTGCTATCTGAGACTGGAAGGGAATTTCACTCAAAATGTTTGCTGTCAGAACCCCCGAGACAGCTGGAGTTGGGACCGCTTTCCTGTAACAGCAAGGTTCACTCGTTACCACAAGCATCTCAAGCATGGGACACCAGGAGAGCCCACTCACTACTCCTCCAAAGTCTAAGATCCATCCCCACCCCAGTCACCCTATGTCCTTCTCCTTGGAAGGAGCCAGTTGCTGGCTTTACCAGAACAAAATCCTTCCTGCTTCGTTCATCTTTTAAGTACTTGTAGTAGATTGCCAACATAAATAGGTTTATAACCTTTCTGCTGGATGAAATGACATCTGCTTTTCACTACACTTAACATCTGGCTATTCCAACAAAGCATATAATTATATTTAATGGCTGAGAAGTGTCAATGGATTGCAGCCAAGTGTCTGACTAAGACCATAACACATAAAAGCAATTTGTAAGGATTTGCCTGAAAGTACTCCCAGGCAAAGGGGAAAATGATCTTTCAGCCAGGTGCACTGTTGAGCACTTATACAATATAAAGTAGAAAGACTTATTAAGCTGCTGCCCTGAAATGCACACTGTGCTAGGTGCTGGGATCCACTGCTCTGTGACTTTTAAATGCTATTAATCCAAAGGAAAAGGCAAGCCCATCAGCAGCACTAGAATGATGGCAAATGACAAGACAGGAACAGGAGCAGGAATGGTAAAACCATCAACAGGGCCCCTCAAATGAGTCTGGTACGGTAGAGCATCTGATCAGCTTTGAAGGAAAATAAAGAATTTAAAAATCAGCAATGTTTAATAAAATAAAGAAAAGAGAAGTAAAATTTCACACAGAGGCCATAGTACATGTAAAGTTACACAGATTTAAATACTGTGATATTTGGGGAGAGTACATAGTTCCATAAGGAATGAGAAAAATCCAGAAGGTCAGCCTGGCTTGATGAAGGAAGGGCTTCGATGATGTCCCGAAGCCAGAGGGCCACTACAGGATGGGCGGCAGTAGAATGATGTGGTCAGCTTTGCTTTTCAACAAGCCTGAGGAGCATTGTTAGGAAGAGGAGGAGGAAGAGGAGAAGGAGGTTGCTATAGGAAGGTAGATCAGGAGATTGTCAGGAGACTCCTGAAATATCCAAGGAAAAAGTAGTAAGGTGACAAGAAGTCTGAAACCTCTGAGAGGTATGCACAAATCTCATGAAGCTATGTGACTTAGAGAAGGACACTTACTAATTCTTAGATTCGGTCTCCCTATCAACGTAATGAAATAGGGCCTCACCCAAGTATTTTCAGGGTGGGCTCACTACATTGAGCCACATTAACTTTTGTTCTAGTAAATCAAAGCAAAAAAATAGTTTCAGAAAAACAATATAGATCTGGGCCTTATGACCTCCAATGCAGGCAAAGTAGCATGAAATAAGATGATTCAGAAGCAAATGTCACACCTGGTGCATGTTCAAATGCTGGAGTAAGCCAACAAATGGAGATTTGGATACACAAACACTCAGGTAAAAGTGCTAATCTGAGACTTCACAGATCTGGGATCACACCCTGGTCCATCACCTGATGGCCATGCTGTTCCGGGCAGCCCTTTAATCTTTCACCTCCTAATTTGAAATGATGATATTCTTCTTGAAAACAAATAACGTGATGGAAGAACTTTGCATGGCCCTTTGCATGGCCCATGTACTAAGGCTCAATGTCAAATGTGAGGTTCAGAGTTTTAAATTCACTTGGAACTGGCAAAGAGCAGAGATGAGCCTTGCAGCAGTTCTGTCCCACTGCAGAGATTGTATCAAGTGTTAAGCCTGAAAGCTAAATTTATCAGATCAAGTACTTACTATCTGGAAAATTAGAAATCAAAGCACCCACAATTTAGAGAACAGATAAAATGGGAAAATTCCTGCAAAGCTGTAAACTACTGAATTTGACAAGAAGTTACAGAAAATGTGAAGAGATTTAGATATAAAACAGGTCAAATTAGCAATATAAAATATTCCCACAGAGGAAATGTCAAGCCTTGGCTACTTCACTGATGGATTCTATAAAAATGCAGAGTATCAATTTTAGCAAAGTCTTCCTTCTCAATTTATTTTGGAGGTTTAGATTACTCTATTATAAAATTAGAAAAATACAAGAAATTTACAGACTAATATCTCTTATAAATATCCCCAATAAAACACTAACCAACTAAATACAGACATGACCCCTGTAGTCCACATAGTTCTCTCCCAGCAAAGTGAGGTCAATTTCCTTTGGAATCCACACAGGAGGTTTTAGAATAGATCACAAATGAATCCACAACAGGAGAATAATGAACGTTTTGCTGCCAGTTCTTATTTGAAGTTAGTTGATCAAAACAGATTAAAGAAGTATTTTTAAGTAGCTATCAAATGATTGTCGAATTATTACTGGGAAGTTTTATTTTATTTTTTTTCTGACCCATTTTCAATTTTTGTGTTTCCCCAGGAAGGGAAAAGTTCAGAGGTGAGCACCAAAGAGGACAATTTAAGTGCACAGTCAAACATATCAGAATAAATATGCCATTAAACGAATATCCAATTGTCTACTTGTGGGATCATGAATCACCAAAATAATAAAGTACTTTATTAGGCAAAGCTTTAATAGACTGTCTTATATGTGAAAATGTGGGGATGGGTGTGGCAGATATTTACCTTGAGGGTCAAAAGCATATTTGGAAAAACATTCCTGGGCTGCAAGCAGTCAGGTCAATACAAACCAGAGTGAGAGGAAGCAGGTCAGCAGTGCATCATCCCTCTTTCTAAAGAGAAACATAAGTAAACATGAAAGCTCAGACTTGAATGTTTGATCTCGCCTGATTCCCAGCATAGACTCTGAGGGAGCATCACGTTCTCCCTCACGGCTGCACCTTCTGCCAGGCGCTTTGGATGGGCTCATTCTTCGAATGTCAGACACTAAGTTCAAGCCCCTGTTACACTCCCACAATCCACTGCGTACATCTTTTCTTCCCACTGCTTATGATACCGACATGCCAGTCCAGCGACCCAAGCAACATGAGATCAAGCACTGTGAGTTTCTTTCAATACGCCCAGTCTCACAATGTATTATTTAATCTGTGTGTCTCCCCGTCTTGACTGAGATGTGGAACAGGGATGAAATTTGAAATAACTCTTTTTCCGGTACCTTTTACCCTCTGACAAGGCATGCCATGGACCACAGGCTCCCCAGAGCTTTCACTGAGGGCAGTGACTCTCATCCACTGGACTTCAGTATCTGCACTTGTTGGAAGAATGGGTGCAAACTGCCCAGCAGTGTCCCTCCAGGCAGGCCCACTGTGGTTCCACTATGAAGGCTACTTCCCCCACTGGATTCCTCTGAGACCAAAGGCATGGACTGCATGCTCACCTGATATCAGGAGGAAGAGCACAGTTAAGCTAAGCTCAGGATATAACCCATCTTTAAAGCTTAAAGACTTTAAGAGTTTTATTCTGTGACTAAGATGCAAGTTTACAAGTCACACACTTCCCTCCGCACCATTTGTGGGAGTGAGAGAACCACCTGCTTTCCAGCCATCAGAGAAGAACAGGCTGAAGAAGCCTCTAACCTGTGTGATCCCTGTGCTTGGGATAACTAGCTGTAGCTCCTTGGTATCTCGTCTGCTCGCTGTTCCCTTCCTCTTTTTTCCTCTCTCTCACTGTTTCTTCTTTTTGCCTGCCTGAATGTCACAACCATTCTTGTCTCAGCTCCAATCCTAGACCTTTCAACAGTCTACCTCTCCTACTTTCCATCCTCCTCTTCTTCCTCCTCTTAGACTACAGAAAAGGACTGTCTCCAAGGCAACTGAGGATCTGCGAGCCCAAGGGGTGATGCTCTCCTGCGTGGGAGATTTGGCTGCCCTCTTAATGATTCTGCCCCTGTATACTTATCTCCAGAGTGAATGATGGAAACAGCACCCATTGTAGTTACCTTTTCAAAGCAGGCGAGGTGCCACTTTTGAGGATGGCTTCCAGTCTCCAGCATATTAGTCAAAAACAGGTAGAACAGAACTAAAATGTGTCTTCATGCAATGCACTAATTCTGTCTCTTGTAATAGGAAATTCTGTCAAATTATAAACGTTCTTTTACTTAAAGATATTCACTGCAACTTTCTTTGTTGTAAAGAAAGATAATGTGAACAATGTAAGTCCCTAATGATAGCCTATTTTATTTATGAAAAGTTTGTGGCAGCATAAAAATTATGTACACAGCATGTTATATTTACAGACAGGCTGCAAAAGTTTCTATTAATTGAATAGAAAATAACACAAGGGAAGGGAGACTATGAAAGATCTCCTCATATACACATCACAAGTCTGGTCAAGTTGCATCCTACCCTGCTAGGACAGACTCGGGGATGGGGATCTAATGATCTGCCCCTCGGCAGCTGGACCTGCTTTTGGAATTGGGGGAAAGTGTGGAGAGAGGTCTAGCTTGCAAGCGGGCCAGGCAGCCTCTCTTCTCAATGCCATGGGTGGTTTGGAAAGCCGGCTTGTGCTTTTCACCTGTGAACATGATTATGTGGCTGTGCCAAGCATCGATTTCAGACCTTGGTTGTCAAAGCATAATTAGCTCTGCTTTGGATTTAACTTCCACAAACCTCCCTCTTCCCAGGGGTGAGTCCAGCCCCACAGACATTCATCAGGGCAGGTCCTGCCCTCACCGAGTTCACAGGGTGATGAGGGACAGGAAGTGCTATGATTTGTGTTTGGACGGCCTCCCAAGCCTCATGCAGTCATGGAGGCAGCTGAGTCTAGGATTTATGATTGGTTCATTGTCCAACACTGGGATGGACAGTATGAGTACTGCACACTCCCAGGGGTGGGTAGCTGGCATACAATATAAGGGAGGGAAGAAGGCATAATTTCCCATTTTTGCCCTTTTCACTTTTGTTGCTTGCAGCCAGCATGAATGGCTGCCCCTTAGCCATGATACCCTGCCTTGGAGCCAGCTGAGTATGGACTGAAACCTCCAAAAACCATAAGCTTTCTTTCCTTTTGAGTGTCAGGTATTTTGTCTCAACAATGAGAGAAAAGTGACCAAGACAGGTAGAGACTATCTTCCTTAGCTTTGTGGGACCCTTCTGAGGCCAGCAGTGAGCATGCACATGTACAACACTTGGAAGCTGGACACATTAAAGGTTCATACTTTACTTTTTCTCTTGGCACTCTTTGCCTCCAGTGTCAAAAGGATATGCTTTTTTAGAGAAAATAAAAGTAAGCAAAATAAAACAGAATAAAGCCAGTGAAAACAAGACAAGGTACACAGGATTTCAAAACAAGATAATAGGAAATCAACAATACTACCATAATGCCTCTTGTTGTCTTCAGAATGGCTGCACATACCTTCAGACATAGTAAAAATCAAGCAAAACAGAAACAGAATAGAACCAATAAAAACAAAACAATGAGTGCAATACAGAACTTAAAAATAAGATATTATTAAATGCAAAATTGTTACCATAATATACCTTGTTGTCTTCAAAATAGCTGCCCATGCCATCAGATACAACAAAATCAAACAAGATAAAACAGAGTAAAACCCAACCAAACAAAACAATGAGAATGACACAAGATTTCAAAACAAGATAATAGGGAATTAACAATGACCAGCACCTTCAGAAGGAGATCCCCCATAAATGCTACACTGCATTTGTTGTCTTCTGAATAGATCATCAAAGTCAGTGATACACTAAACACAGCAAGCATTAAGCCTGTATTTTACCTCATTATCCATCACTTTAGCCTGTGTTTCTCTGGATCAGCTGCTCATTCACAGAGCAGGAGGGAGGAACTCAAGCTTCTTGTTGACTTCTTGTACTCAAGACATGATTTTTCATAACCACACGGGATTTCAGTATGTGGTATATTATTTATTTTAGAGTCTCACTCAGTGGGCATTTAGATTCTTTCCAGTCCTCTTCCAGTAAAAATAAGGGTGTATTGTTTGTACAGTGAGGCGATGAGGCCAGACATGGTCACTGAAGGTATTTCCTGAAAAGGTGTATCTTCCTCACTAGCTTTCTCTGCTCCTTGACCACCACGATGTGAGCAGCTATTCCTCTGCAATAGCCTTGTGTATGCTGTGCTGCCTTGGAGTCAGCCCACTATGGACCAAAATGTGAGTGTCAGTCATGTGTCTCTGGAATGAGGAAGTGACTAATGCACCGGTGAATGTAGCACCCCCATGATCCAATCACCTCCCTAAAGCCCCACCTAGCAGCACGTGGGGCACTGGAAGACATGTAGACACAGTAGTATATTTTTAATTCTAATGCATCATATCATATTGTTTTCCAGAAATATGAATCTCACATTTCTATCAGGAAATTCTAAGCATGCCCATTTTTCCAACACTGCCAGCAATGAATGACATTCTTTGGCAGAAGGAACAGATAAAGAAATACTTCTTTTTGCATTTCTCTAACTACTAGTGACATTGAGCATGCTTGCAGGCCATTTCTAAGCCATAGTATTTTCTCTGAAAATTATTTACATTACTTATCCATTATATGTGCACACTATTTCACTACATGGTTTATCATGTTGTCATGGTTTATGTTAGTGGCCCCCAAGCCTCATGCAATTATGTGTTTGTGACTGGTTCTTTGTCCAGTGCTCGGATTGGTGGTGTGAGTGCTATACACGCTTAGGGGTAGAACCAGGGTATGGTGTAATGGTGAGAAAGAAGGTCCCTCTCTCTCTCTCTCTCTCTCTCTCTCTCTCTCTCTCTCACCGATTTCCACCTTGCTGTTTGCAGCCTCCATGAATGGCTGCCCCACCATGCCATGTTGCTTTGGAGCCAACAGAGTATGGACTGAAATTTCCAAGAACTGTAAGAAATAAACCTTTCCTTCCCTAACCTTGGGCATCAGGTATTTTGTCTCAGCAATGAATAAAAAGTAAGATGATGTTATCAATTTATAGACTTTGGTTTCCTATGTAGAATTTGCAAAATAGCACAAAGTGGGGACATGGCTCCAATGATTATACACATGCTGAGATTTGGGGGACCTGAGACATTATCCCCCGACATCTTGGTCAGGCTGCACATAGGACCTTTCACTTACAAGGTGCTTACTCATAGTATCCACTTTTACCCAGGTTTTAGTATGAAATAACTTGGCCAAAATGTTATTTTTTATATAAATCTTTTAAAAATATAGATTAGAACTTGCTTTCTCTTTTAGCCTTTCTCTTTTCTCATTGAACCTTAACATAAACTGTTTTTAGTCTTTTGTATAATAAGTCACATCCACCTCTCCTTTGTGGCATTTGTATTGTTAACTGTGCAGCAGTCTCTATGAAGGCAAGAATTTTTGTTCATTTTAGTTACTATCTATCCTTGCTGCCTAGGACCGTGCTGGCATAAAGCAAAGGCTTAAAAACATTAAACTAGTGAATTACCTGTCATTCACTGTGGACACACAATAGAGTGGAGCTGCATCTACATCATTTTCTCTATAGTATGGGGGACGAGCCCAGTCAGTGCTGTATGTCTCCCCAAGATTTTCATGCATCATTCCCTTTTTCTCTCACTTCACATGCCAGTATGATTAGCAATTCCCTTCTCGGTAGTAAAGAACCAAGGATGAGGCTGCAGGTCACACTGGTGCACACTGGAACTCATTTCAAAAGCAAGTCCCCACGAGATGCTATATTATGTTACCTCCACAGCACTGTAGGAAACACTACTTGCGGACTAAGCTTTTTCTGGATCAGCTGCCCTTTGCTGGCATCTTATGACATGAGCCTGCTGGTCTTAATGCTAGTGGCTTTCCATGTCTCCTTATGTCAGAACTCCTGTCCTACACTAGGCAGAAAACAAACAACAACAAAAACTTAGTGTGAATAGAGACGCAAAGCAACGGAGAACACATTGGAAGAGAAGCCAGGCATTAATTTAAACCCTGTCTCTGCCTGTTACTGATGCATAATCTTGTGCTTTATTTCAATGCTTTTGGACTCAGGTACTTGGTACATAAAAAGGGTAATAACAATGTCTACCACAGAGATATGTTCAATACTTGTCATAAAATATCTGAAAGTTTTAGGTAATCGATAATAGTCGTTACTGCAAGAGCAGCATTTCCAGAGGAGTGAATCTTCATTTTCTCTGCATGAGGCATCCTCTGACAAGACTTGCACTAGGACTCGTGACTGCACCCACTCTGAGGTAAAAATAAGAAAGAAATGCAGCCTACTTCTCCCTCTCTATCTGTAGGTTTCACATCTTTGGATTCAATCAACCATGAGTTGATTGAATATCTAGGAAAAAAATATTGTGTCTGTACTGAACATGTACATATTTCTGTTCTTGTCATTATTCCCCAAACAATAGTCTAACAATTACTTACATAAAATATATATTATATTAGGTATTATGATAATCCAGAGATAATATCACACATGTAATACACATAGGAAATATGAAAATATGATGTATGTTATATAAGACCTGCAGTTTTGGGTGTCCTTGTGGATCCTAGAACAAATACCTCCACAGTACGAAGGCACAGTACCAGGAAGGGGCAATAGCGTGTGGGGAGCAAGATCATTGCTGTTTGTTTAGAACCACTCACTGTTCTAACAAGCTTGTGCCAGTGTTTCTCTGTTTTTCATGTAGCCCTAGAAGGACCTCAAATGACTCCCATCTCTGCCTGTCCTTGTCCTTCACAACACTAGTAAGTTTTCAAGGTCCAGCTTTCAACTCGTTTTCTACCTTCTCCCTTCCATTCACTGGCCTCCATCTCCCTTATATGTTACAACACAGAGAGCACAGTGTATTTTAGGATGAGACTTCATACCAAAGTGGACTGGCTGAGTATACACATTGGTCTTCTGTTCTTTCCTAAGACCACAGAAAGATAGCAGAACCATAGGAGGAATGAATCTACCATGTCACAGAAATATTAAAAAGTACGTATCAGTGGTCAAAGAGTACCTAATACATTTCTGGAGGACAATATAAGATAAGTTTATTAACACTACTTCAGAGTGATGGGAAGTACCATTCAGAATTCTTGGAGAAGAAAAAGGCTGAAAGTTAGCAGATTTGGAAAACAGAATCAAGACCAAAATAAGAGGAATGAAATGGAGCCAGGGGATAAAGAGAGTTGCATTTAACATTATGAAAAACACAGTGAATGCACAACTGAAATGGGCTAAGGTTCTACTGCAGCTGTAGGAACCACACATAAAACCCATCTCATTCCAGCAACACTTCAGGAGCTGGGGAAGAGCAAAGATTGTAGTGAGGGGTGGTCTCCACTGGCCTTGAACCTGATTCAGCAAGGAAACACACCTTGCAATCTTCAGTGGACAGACAACTCAAAATTTTCAAATTTTTTATAACTATGAGATTTAAATTTTAAAGATAATTGACCATTTTTTTTAAAAGAAGAAAAGAGAATAAGAAGGATAAATACAAACTGTTGGGAAATGAAGAAAAATGTCCTCAAATGCTCAAATAGAATATCCAGAAAATAACATTGCAGAGATTTTATTTTTAAGGTGGTGAAATTAAAGAAGATGAAACAAAAAAAGAAACGGAGTTCCACGCAGCTGCAATCTAGGAAAACTAGAACAAAGCATTTAGATGACAATGGAAAAATGACTCCTTAGAGCTCAAGAAGGCAGCAGTCATCAAACTGGTCAGTTATTGGAAACTAAGTAGAATAAGTTGAAAGTAACTCCTGCTCCAATGCACATTTACGAAACTCCAGAATATAAAGAATAATAGAAAATTGAAGTTTTGAGAAAAAGAGAAAAAATTCCTTAAAGACTCCTGGGAAGCAGACTGATAGCACATTTTCCTTAGAAACACTTATATAAAATACAGTGAGTGACAAGAAGGATGAAATTCTAAGGGAAATGACTTCAATCCTAAAGTTGATCCAAAGCCATGAGCCAAATTACTGACCAAACTGGCAAAATAAAGGTATTTTTACACAGAGATAGGCCCTCAAAATTTATCCCTCTTAAAAAACAGAAATAAAACTCAAGCTAAAGGAAACCATAAGATCAAATATTCATGGACCTAGCCCAAAGTCCAGTAAAGGATTCCAGTTGTGCAACAAGTTCATAGCAGAACACAGCATAGTGAATTATCAGAGGAAAGTCTTCAAAAAAAAAAAAGTAGAATTTGGCTCACTTACTTAAGATGCATAAAAAGGTGGAAGTTCTTGTCAAAGTGACAATGGCAGCATACACACACACACAGGCAGAAAAAATTAACAGCATTCAAATAAGACTGCAGACCAACTTGAGAATGGAACCTCTAAGGATGGATGGAGGAGTGTGGAGGAAGAGATAAAAATAGAATTTCTGAAATTATAACATCTTTTAAAAATACAAAGTAAAAGGAAAATATATCATCCCTTGCAAACACACTTTGAAATAGTACCTAATCTCCAAATAAAGCCAAGAGTAAGTTTATAATTCCACCTAAAGTAATAAAACTATCATGCATACCAGCAAACCCAATAGTCCCTTCCCCAAAGTACCAACAGCTTTAGCACTTTTCAAAAGACCAAGTCCAAGTCTGTTCTGAGACTCAAGGCAAACTCTTAACTGGTGAGCTTTTGATAAAATCAAAAACAATTTATGTAATCCCAAGGTACAGTGACATGGAATGAACAATCCCATTCCAAAAGGGAAGAGCTAATGAATAGAAAAGAATTTGACAAAAGCAAGACCAAAATTCATAAGGGAGAATATTAAATCTTGTATCTCCATATCTGACATCTGGGGCACACAGCTGTGAATCATTAGTTCCAAAGAACTTGGGAGGACATACTTTATGGCCTTACACGTTGCAGTCCACAGAACTTCTCTCTGGGGCTGTCTCTACTCATGTCTGCAGTTTTCCTTGACAGCCAGTCCACACTCCCACCATCTCCAACATCCTGGGAACTCCACGATTTCATCTCCACAGTTTTATGCACTGCTCCGTGATGAGTTCCTTGCCTAGTCACCCAGGCCTTCTTTTGAAATATGAATGGAATATTTCCTGATCCCACAACACTTGTATTCTGTGTGTAAAAACAAAAACAAAACAAATAAAAAAACAGCATCATGTGACCAACATAGAGGTCTCTTGCCAGAAAAAGTAGTTGTTAAGTCCTCTTGGAACACGGCTGTGGAGGACTCTGAATGCACGGACAGCTGGACAGAGTGGAATAAATCCCAGAGAATCAATTCCCTAGGAGGCTCTTGTTGAGTAGAGGTCTCAGGTACTCTCTTCTCACACAAAAAGATTACATTTTTGCACCCTTTACGCTGAAATTAGTACGATCTTTCTGATTCCTGAGATATCCTTCAGGCGTCTTTCTTCTTTTTTCTGCAAAGGCAACTTTTTTTTATGATGCTAATCTCTTTGATAGCCATACCACCTCCATTCACAACTTTATATATGGTTTCTTCTTGGCAAAAATTTAATTTTTTCAATTTTTTTCTGCTCTGTCTTTACCCCTGATTGTCACTACAAATCTGGTTTAAATCAGCTACAAGTACCAAGTCTACAGACTTAACATTAGACTGTTATGAAATTTCCTTCTTCAGATCAATTAATCTTTACCCCTTGAAGCTCAGTCTTCAGCAAAATCTCAGGACATGGGCAAAATATAGATACATTTTCTTTCTCTCTGTTTCTCTTTCTCTCTTTTCTCTTCTCTTCTCTTCTCTTCTCTCCTCTCTTCTCTTCTCTTCTCTTCTCTTCTCTTCTCTTCTCTTCTCTTCTCTTCTCTTCTCTTCTCTCTCTCTCTCTTTTACTTTTTTAACACTAGGGGGTGAGCCCAGTATCCTTACACTGAGCTATATCTCCAGTGGTTCATACTTGTCTTGAACTATTATGTGGCCCAAGCTGGCCTCAGTCTCCTGAGTATAGTTATACAGTTGAATTCTGTGGCATGTTTCACCAGAATCTGATAGTTTTTCATCTACACATTGGCCCATCCAGTTTGTCTTTCACCACTTTTGTCTGTACCTTTTTTCCTGCATTGTATACTTCTCTCAATCATAGTTTGTAAGTCTAAAAGCTAATCCTAGCCAAAATGAGTGAAGAATAAACATAACTGGATAGCTTCTTGGAAAAGGGGGAAAGAATCAATGATGTGACAGCAGAAGACTTGAACACTATCAACAAAAGAAAGCTGCAATGGAAAATACCAAGAATACTACTTAAATTAGATGCTGGGCATGGTAGAGCACGCCTATAATCCTAGCAGTTGGGAGGCTAAAATAGGAGGATTGATGTGAGTTCAAGGCCAGCCTGGGCTACAAAAGTGAATTCTAAGCCAGCCTGAATTGCTTAGCAAAACTCTGTCTCGAACAGACAAAAAAATTACAGGTTCACTGCAATAGGTAATTCACATTCTCCAAGCCCGCTTTGTAATATATATGATAACGGGCTGTACAATGAGGCCATGAAACTTTTAAAAGTGATTCTTTCCAGAGAGACCAAACTCCTGCATTAATAAAAAGCCTTTGTAGTTTTTCAAAAGAACACAGTAAATGTGAAAAACAGGAACAATGATTGAAGGGCATCACTTCATCAAATGCTTCTGCATGAAGAGCACTATTCTTAGTGACTAACTGCACTGCTAAAGCTAAAAAGCCCTTTACTATTAATGAAGAGTTGATGCTGCCTACTGCTAAGGACAACTGACATAAATTCTTTGGAAAGGATGCAGTTCAAAAGGTGGCACATGTTCCTCTTTCAGCTAGCACTAACTACACAAATTGATGAACCAGAACAGGATATTGAGGCATAACAATTAGAGAAGATGAATGAGTCAGTGTGGCTTGTGATCTGCATTGACCAGCCCACCTGACACTGACAAGGAGGAAACAGTGCTTGCTTTTGTGCAGTGTGTGTACAGTCTACTCAGACACAAGACTGTCGCATGAAATGTCCGTGTATCTCTCTACACCTCTAAAGCAAGGAATCAGACACATGTGTTATTACCACAATTATTATCATCCACCCTCAAGCAATAATTATTAATGAAATGCAGATAAATCTCACTGATCCCCAAATACCTGTACTTTGAGAACCAGAAGAGTATCTTTTTTATATATATTTTTTATTTAAAGAGAAAAAAAAACAGAAAAAACGTAGAAATATTACAGAATTTAAAAAAAAAAGGATAAACAGTAAGAGATCACTGGTTGATAAATTACATATTGTCCTTTTAGAAATAGTTGTTCAAGTTACAAATTAGAGAATACAAAGTAGACACTCAAGCAGTGAGACTGCAAACATATCTGAAATCCAACAAGAACTTAGAAGTATGATTATCAATCCTATACACTTAAACATTCATGCAGTTATATCTTTTATGGCACTTCGTATTTCATCTTTTTTACAATAGCAATTATGCATTTTTAAAAATTTGTATTTAAAGAGAAATGCAATAGCAATAATGCAGAATTCTAAAAGAAAAAAAGAAAAAACATTAAGAAATCACTAGTTGATAAATTACATATCATCATCTTGGATGTAGTTGTTCAAGTTACAAAGTTAAAAGATACATAGTAAATATTCAAACAGTCAGACTACAAACAATTCTGCTCAAAGATCAAACAAAGATTCAGCAATATGGTCATCTATTTTACACACTCAAACATACATGCAGTTATATCCCTTAGAGCACTTTCTTTTCCTCTCTTTTTTACAATAGCAATTACACATTTTGGTTTATTACACTTGTAGTTCTTATGTACTTTTTACACTAGAGACACAATATGATATTTATAAATATGATTCTTATTTATTTCACTACTGAGGATAGTCTCAAGTTGTCTCCATTTGCCTATGAAGGCCTCAAGATCATCCTTTTTTATAGCTGAGTAATATTCCATTGTATAAAAATGCCACATCTTTTTCATCCACTCTGCAGTTGATGGGCATCTTGTTTTTTTCCAGGATTTAACTATCACAAATTGTGCAGCTATGAACATGGATGCACATATATCACTGTGATATGAACTTTTCAGTTCTTCTGGGAAAATACCCAGGAGGGGGATAGCTGGATTGAATGGGGCTTCCAATCCTAGTCTTTTGAGAATTCTCCATATGGATTTCCATAATGGTTGCACCAGTCTACATTCCCACCAACAGTGGAGCAGTGTTCCTTTTTCCCCGCAGCCTCACCAACATATGTCATCAGTTGATTTCTTGATGGCAGCTATTCTTTCCAGAGCAAGGTGGAATCGCAATGCTGTTTTAATTTGCATTTCTTGAATGACCAGTGACAGCTAACATTTCTTCATGTATTTATTTGCCATTTGTATATCTTTCTCTGAGAACTGTGTGTTCATCTCAGATGCCCATTTTTGGAGAGGGTCTTTGAATTTAGGGGGCTTGATGCTTTTCAGTTCTTTATATGTTCTGGATATAAGTGCTTTGTCTGAGGGGTTGCTGGCTAAAATTCTTTCCCACTCTGTGGGTTTTCTTTTCACTCTGTTGGTGATTTCCTTTAAAGTGTAGAAAGTTTTCAATAATCTGAGATCCTATTTGTTGATTCTTTGAAGTGTTTCCCGTGCAGTTTGCGTTTGGTTCATGAATTCTCTGCCTACCCCTATATCTCCAAGACTTCTACCTACCTTCTTTTCCAGTAGATTTAGTGTTTCTGTTTTGATATTGAGGTCTTTGATCCATTTAAACTTTAGTTTTGTGCATGGTGATATGCATGGATCTAGTTTCAGTTTGTGGCATGTAGAGAGCCAATTTTTCCAACACCATTTATTAAAGAGACTATCCTTCTTCCAGTGGACATATTTAGCTCCTTTGTCAAATATCAGGTGGCTGAGTGTCTTTGTAGTTGTGCTTGCATCTTCTAATATGTTCCATTGATCTTCAGGTCTATATCTTTGCCAGTACCAAGATGATTTTATCACTGTGGCTTTATAGTATTGTTTCAAGTCAGGAATTGAGATGCCTCCTGCATTGTTTTTGTTGCCTAGAATTGCCTTTGCTATTCTAGGTTTCTTCTGTTTCCAAATGAATTTTAGGAGTGTTTTATCTAGATCTGTGAGCTATGTCAATGGTATTTTGATTGGGATTGCATTAAATCTGTAAAACAGTTTTGGGAGTATGGCCATTTTCACAATGTTGGTTCTTCCTAACCAAGAGCAAGGAATGTCCTTCCATTTTCTAATATCCTCTTCAATCTCCTTTTTCAGCATAGTATAATTTTTAGCATATAGGTCTTTTACATTTTTAGTTAGGTTGATTCCTAAGTATTTCATTTTTTTACATGTTATTGTGAAGGGCGATATTTCCATAATTTCTCTCTCAGTGAGTTTTTTGTTTGTGTACAGGAATGCTATTGATTTTTGAGCATTGACTTTGTATCCAGCTACACTACTGAACTTGTTTATTACCCCTAGCAGTCTTTTAATGGAGTCTTTTGGGGCTTCTATATAGAGTATCATGTCATCTGCAAACAGTGATAATTTAACTTCTTCCTTTCCTATCTTTACTCCTTTTATTTCTCTCTCTTGTCTGATTGCCCTGGCTAGTGTTTCCAGAACTATGTTGAAAAGGAGTGGTGAGAGTGGACATCCTTGTCTTGCTCCTGATTTTAAAGTGAAAGCTTTCAGTTTTTGTCCACTTAGTATAATGTTGGCTGTTGGTTTGTCATAGATGGCCTTTATAAGGTTGAGGTAGACGCTGTGTATTCCAAGTTTCTGAAGGGTTTTTAATCATGAACATGTGTTGGACTTTGTCAAAAGCTTTTTCTGCATCCATTGAGATGACCATGTGGTTTTTGTTTTTGGCTCTGTTGATGTGGTGTATTACATTTATTGATTATTAAACCATCCTTGCATTCCTGGAATGAACCCTACTTGATCATGATGTATAATCTTCTTGATGATTTGCTGCATTCTATTTGCCAGTATTTAGTTGAGTATCTTTGCATCAATGTTCGTTAGTGAGATTGGCCTATAGTTCTCTTTTTTCATTGCATCTTTCTCTGGTTTTGGTAGCAGAGTAATACTTGCCTCCAGGAATGATTTAAGGGGCAATGCTTTTTTCTCAATTTCATTGAAGAGTTTAAGGAGTACTGGCATCAAATATTCTCTAAATTTCTTATAGAATTCAGCTGTGAATCCATCAGGACCTGGGCTTTTCTTTGTTGGTAAATTTTTAATT
>PVLA01014812.1:0-28530 GCA_004027455.1 Hydrochoerus hydrochaeris
TTCCTGTGAGACAACTGCCCTGAGACACTGGACAGGCAGCCAGAGACGGGCAACTAGGACACATATGTTACGCCACCAGCCGCCTAAGACAGGCACAGGACCAATTGCTGTCCTGCAGGCCCATGACGGGTAAGGCCTGGTTGGGTACATGTGAAGAGTCCTTGACCTAAGACAGGCGCTGTCCTCACAGGGACTGCCATTCTCCCATAAGTGATAAGGGAAAAAATGTAGGGAGTGGCATGATAGTCTCATACATCTCTTCCTCCTGCAGGCATCCAGGTGCATCGGCTTACATTTCCCAAGCTACCTAAGTAACAAGATTGAGATGTTACAAAGGTGAAAAGAGTTAATCGACACCTATTGCTTGGGATTGTTCCTGCCTGGCCCTAGGCCTGGGGTGCTTCCTGCTTGGGGTTGAGGTTAATTAAAACCTATTGTTTAGGATTGTCCCTGCCTGGCCCTAAGCCTGGGGCGCTTCCTGCTTGGGGCTGGGGGTTGCTGCCAACGGTTAGCAAATATATACTCCAGCTTCTAAAAAATAAAAGGGGATTCAGATTCACTCACAGACTGGTGTGCAGTGTCTTCTGTCTCTCACTCGCCGACTCCCTGTCCACCTTTGGGAACCTCTGCCCTGCCGCAGCTGGACTCCGGCATCGAGGACTGCTGCCTGCTGGCCCCAGCCACACCTTGCTTTGAGTTCAGCATAAGTGGCTCCATTCAGTTCAGCAAAACAGGCTTTGATCCAAAATTAGGCTGGGGCCGAGGAGGGGCACAGGGCTCTGTGGAGCTGGGGTCCTGCCCTTCCTAGACAGGGGTGCAGCCTGGGTGCAGAGCTGTGTTGTCAGGTGTGGCCAGTTACTTCTTCAGTGCACTGGCCTCAGTCTCCAGGCCTCCAGCCCACCCACCTCCCTGGAGGGCACCAGGTTCCCAACCTGAAGCCTCCCAGGGGCCACCGGGAAGAGACTCTCCCACATGCCCGCAGCCCCCTCCTCCCCCGGCTGGTTCCAGGGCTTCCACACTCTCTGTCCTAAGTTCATCAGCCTCCTTGTGTTGCTGCTCCCCTTCTCCCTGTGCTTTCATCATCTTTTCCTTCTTCATTACAACTCCGTGAGGGTCTGAAGTTCATATAAAGACACACCACTCACTGCATCAAAACAACCATGAAAGCACAGAGAGGTTCCCTCTATCCCTTTGCTCAGCAGAAGGGGCTACGGGCTCCCTGGAAGACTAAGACAGGTGCTGACTTTGAAAGTGAATATAATGGGGAAAATGTATAAAACCCCAAGGCTCAGAAAGCGGGGGGCACAGACACTCAGACGCCGGGGTGGCACTGTACACTGACACAGCCGCTGGAGAGAGCAGCCGTCAGTCGGCGCGGAATCGTGAGAACTCTCACATCCTGCATCCGAGCAGTGAGCAGGAATAAACTGTTCTAAGAGAAGCACATGTACCCAAGCACGTTCACTGCGGCATTGTTCCTACTAAAACTGGCAATAATGAGCGCCCAGCACTACAGAAACCATCTAGTGAGTTATCGTAATCAGTCTGCTGAAATGTCAGGCGGCAGTTACAAAGGTACAGTTACCATACGATACTGGAAACAGGTATGACAGGAAGTTACGGATACTAAATTATATCCCTTCTAGGGCCGCAACCGTGCAACGTTATGGGCTGCAATGCAGTACAATAAAAATATAGGAAGATAACAGAGATTTCAGTGAGGCAGCTGGTCCAGGGTTAATTTTTACTAGATTTTTGTTAATGTTACACTATTCGGTCAGTAATATTACTACAAGTTTTGAAAGGAAACATTTATACGCCTGCACCCTGGAAACCACTGGCACTCCACGCCCTAGGCCCTCAGCACTTGGCTGTTGAATTTTGTCTGTTTCCTGGTTTTTTGCCTACAAGGCAGTCCAAATGTTCTGTGGTCAAGTTACTCAAATACCCCAGGCCTGAAATTCCTTCTATCTCATTTAGGTCGCCTCCTTCAGGGTCAAGCTGCCTTTTTTTTTTTTTTTTTTTTCTTGTTGTTGGTTTGTTTCTGAGACTGGATCTTGTTAAGTCACTAGGTTACCCAGGCAAAGTTGGAGCTTGTGATCCTCCTGCCTCAGCCTTCCAGAGTGCTGTAAACTACACAGATTTGCACCATGGTGCCCAGCTTTAGATGCAAAGCTCTTTGCTACCTTGACACCAAGATCCCCTCGGTTCTCACCCGCCCCCTTCCCTCCGGTTTGCTCACTCTTCCCGTCTTTGCTTTTGCTGCCCTTCAGTGTTCCCCTGTATGCAGCGCTCTTCTTCCCCTTCCTTCTCCCGTCTCCCCTTCCCTTCTGCAGGTTGCAGTGGGTTTCACAGGGGCGGGGTGGCTTCCCGAAACCAAGGTGTGTGCAGCTCCCGCAGGGCCCTGCCCTGCTGCGCCCCCAGTTCGGAACCCCTGCGAGTCTGGAGACCGGTGCACCTGGCTCACCGAGACAGCCAAGGTCCGGCCGCCCCTGCACGCCCATCGCCAGGCCTGTGGCTCCACCTCGACTTCCCTCACAGTCCGGCTTCGGGGCGCAGGCTGTGGCTGGGAGGTGACGCAGGGCGGAAGTGTGTGCAGCAGCACTGCTGGGCCCACAGCGCCTCTGCAGTGGCCTGGTGCGGGCAGACAGCACAAGACAAGGAGACTCGGCCAGAGGCGTGTTTACCAGTTATTGTACGTGATCAGTGACTGTGTGACTTACTTGACCATCACATAGGCCTGAAATTTGTCCCTTTTATGCAGGGCATGGTGATGCACAGCTGTGATCCCAACACCAGGGAGGCTGAGGCAGGAGGATGGGAGGGAGTGGGAGGCCAGCCTGGGGTACACGGTGAGTCCAAGGCCAGCCTGCTACACAGAATTACCCAGTCTCACAAGAAAAAAAGACTATTCTGGAATTATCTGTGGTCATAATTAAAGTGTCATATTCCCTCTCCCAATTTTTCTCCTTCTACTTTATTTAAAACTATGAAATTTATTTTTTGTGCCAGAAAGACAAATCTAGTTTTTATCCCTCTACTATTTGAACTGTTAACTGAGACAATAATTAAAATCACTGACCTGAAATTAAACAAGCACATACAAGTATTCTTCAGGCTAAGCTAATATTGTTCTTGGTGTACATTCCCAGCTTAGGCGTTGAGATTTTCCCAAAGCCCAAAGCCCTTTCCGGGCACCGAGCTCCACCTCGAACTGCAGATCCTGGCCGCAGCCGTCGCTTTATTAATCTGTTTTCAATTTTGGAAGTGTTTCGATTCACAGCTTATCTATGGGAACAAATCCTGGTTCTATCTTTAATATTCCAGAGGGAAGATTTACTAAGAAGAATCCGCGGAGCCTCCTGTCCTGCAAGCCAGCAAATGGGTCTCAGCCAAAGCTGGGAGAGGGGCGGCTCCAGGCCGCACAGGGCGTCTGTCCGTCCGTTCATCTGTCGACGCAGGCAGGAGCACAGGCCAAGGGCTGCCAGACCGCAGGCTTGGCACCCGCCACCCTCGTCTAGGCGCGATCTCAGTAGTGAAGTTGCTGGGAACAGAGAGCGGAGAGAGAAGGGCGCTTTGTCCTGCGAGTGTGGAGCCGGGGTGGCTGGGGGGGTGACAGGAGAGGGGTGACTCACCAGGCCAAAGTTTCCTTCCAGAGAGAGCTGGGGGTGTTGTGGGACACCCCCCACGAGCACAGCAGGAGGCGGACCTCACCGCAGAGGGCGATGAAAGGCTGTCACCTCCCGTGGCTGCAGAAGGCACTTGGAGCATGGTCAGGGGCTCTCAGAGGGGTCTCGGGTTTTGAGCTCTTTGACACTTCGCTTCACTAGAGAAAGTCCCAGCATACCCTGTGAAAGACGTGTTGGCCTGAGGCCGAGGTGCCGAGTCCTCTGAGCTCAGCCGGATTTCAGCCCCGACACATCTGGGTCCACCGCCTCGCTTCCTTAACTGCACTGAAGAACAGGGATGGGCTAGAACGGTCTGAGGCCCTTAATTTTGAGGGACCCAAGCGCAGCCAGCCAGTGACAGCGGAAAAGCGGAGATGCTTTTAAGAAAGTGGAGTCTTGGGCTGGGGGTAGAGCTCAGCAGCACAAACGCCTGCCTGGCAAGTACAAGTCCTGAGTTCGATTCCGGTACAAAAAAGTAAGAGTCTTTTACCAGAACATGCATGCAAGAGTTTCACATCTCCCTCTTCCCAAGGCTCATCTCCACCTGTGTCCTGCCAGGGACACAGAGCTCACCCCCCCAGCCCTGCCACCTTCACGCTCGGCAGACAGAGACAGCGAGGCATGCTGTGTGCACACACAGACACACATGCACAGGCACATATGCACCCACAGAGACCTGCTCTGCGCCAGGCCCTGAACCCAGCGCTCAGGCCTGGAAATGACCCCAGAGGTTGGAAAACCAGTTACGCACAGAGGGGTGCTCTTAGTAAAGTCCCAGGCCAGGCTCAGGCTCCAGGAAGCAAATTGGCTTGGGACAGAAAGGGAAAAGGTTTGCAAAACACTTCCAGAAGAAACTGACATCAGGTTCACTTCTGGAGAAAACACAGGCACCCAGGAAAAGTGGAGGAGCCCAGAAAGAGGCCAGCGCTAGGAGGAGCGGCCGCCAGGGCCCCAGCCCGCCAAGGTATCAGGTCCCAGCCAGGGAGGGGCTTGTTTACTGGGCTGAAATCCATGTGCTCTACACGCATCTCATGGCGCTCTTGGCATCGGCCGAGTTCTCTGAACCATTTAGAGACGCAGAAGCCATTCTTAGCTCACAGGCCAGGCAGACTGGTGACAGGCTGCATGTGGATCCAAGGGAATCAGACAAAGAGATGCTAACAGACTGGGAAAATCATGTAAAACCGAGAAATCGCCTAAGTCCGAACAACTCACTACGAGGCAAGAAGATGCTGGAAAGAATTAAAAATTTTATAAAATGACTAAAAGCAAAGACTAAACTAGAAGGAACATGATATCAAACAAAGCATGGAATGCCTTAAGAGAAATAGTGCAAATGAAGGAAAGTCTTCAAATCAACAAGAAATAAAGGGCCGGGGATTTAGCTCAGTGGCATAAGTGCCTGCCTGGCAAGCACAAGGTCATGAGTTCAATCTCCTGTACAAAAAAAAGAAAGAAAGAAAGAAAGAAAGAAAGAAAGAAAGAAAGAAAGAAAGAAAGAAAGAAAGAATTTTAAAAACTTCCAAAAAGTAGTAAACATTGAAGGCAGACAGAGGAGATTGCCCAGGGATTCCTGAAGAAGAAACCAGATCACAGAAAACCTGAGTATGCAGAACCACCATGGAAGAACATTTTGATATATTCTTAGGGTTAGCAGCCCAGCGCCTTCTGGGGCTTCCTGGGGTCAGCACGGCCACAGGACCAAGAAAGGCAAGTGGCCAGGATCAGCTGGGCTCTGAGGAACAGAGGGTGAAGGGGGGGGGGTCCCAAGGCTGACCTGCCTGGCTCTGCGATTTGTTCTCTGATTAGGAAAACTTTTAAGTTAGTTTTTCAATCTTTACCAACTTAAAACAGCTTCAGGGGAGCAGACTCCATGTGGTGGTTACCACCCTCGCCAGCCCCGTCCTGCT
Organism: Hydrochoerus hydrochaeris; assembly: GCA_004027455.1. Classification (NCBI taxonomy): domain Eukaryota; kingdom Metazoa; phylum Chordata; class Mammalia; order Rodentia; family Hydrochaeridae; genus Hydrochoerus; species Hydrochoerus hydrochaeris. The sequence continues at coordinate 5,579 of PVLA01014812.1, forward strand.
GCAGAAGGGAGGGGCCACTCGGGCAGGCCGGAGCTCTGGCCTGGCCATAGCTCCTGGGCTCTGCAGGAGTCAGATCCTCGCAGTGAGGATCTCTCACCCCTACAGAGTGAGAGATGACGGAGTGTAGAACTCCACAGCGACATCAGTGATTGCGCCGCCCTTGGTGACGGCACAGTCATCCTCTCCAGACTCACAGTCTCCTTCCCTAGCAGAGTCCCGTCTGTCGCAGGGACTCCTGTGAGTGCACATGTGCCCTGTGTGTGTAGTTTCAACCTAATGACCCGTGGCACCCTCCCGTCCCACGCTGTCTCTTTGGCAGCCCGCTGGTTTTTATCTCCTGAACGGTGGCTCCTAGTTTGCTGGCTCCAGAGAGCGGCCGTGAAGCATCACAGTGGCACTGAGCCTCCCTGGCTGGCTGCGTGTGACAGCTGCCGACAGATGCGCTCCATGTCTTCTAGAAGCCACATCGGCCAGGAAGGACTCGCTGCCGTTAGCTCTGCGCTGGCTATGAAGTACCGCTGGCCTCCCAATGGTTGAGTGTCTCGGAGTTGATAAGCCAGGCTTTTGGGTTTCTGCATGAAGCGTCTCCATTGCTAACTTCCTGGCCCGAGGATTATACAAGTATCATAGCGTATGGAGCAATCGTAGATTCCTAATAGATTACAGAGCAGAACAGCGCAAAGTGTCCATTGTCCTCAGACTTTTCCGATGGGGATGTAGCCTGGGGGATACTGGGCAGCTCACCAGCTGAGGGGCAGCCTCTTGCATCTTTCCCCAGCCGTTCGATTTTGCCCTAGATGGACCCCACCACAGGGCAGGTGTGGCCGGGAAGGAGCTGGGGGGGCACTGTGTGCAGCGAGGAGGGGGCTCCCCTGCACCGCAGGGAAAGGACCCTTTGCGACTCTGCCCGCCCTTCAGAGGAATCAGGAAAGGCCAGGGGCCAGGGCATGGGCAGCCAGGGTCCTGCAGCAGCCAGCTAGGGGCACCTGGGGACACCGGGGCACAATACTGAGCAGGCGCAGGGGTGGCAAGGAAAGCCAGTTCTCACGGGGCCGCCCACGAACACTCCCAGGCCTCGTGGACTGAGCTTTGCCTGCTGCCTGTTTCCTTCCCTGTTCAGTCCAACTCTGATGCCCTATTCAGTGGCAGAGCTGTTCCCATCTGGGGACCACTGCGGTGGCACAGCCTAGGGGACCAAGGACCAAGCAACTGAGAAGAGGGGTGAAACTGCAGTGCACAGGAGCAGGGGACAGCAGAGACCCAGGGGGAAACAGGCAGACTTCAGAGAAGGCCAGGGGTTCCAGGTTCTGGCGTCGGGACCACTGTTGCACAGAACCCAGCAGCCAGGCTGGCTCTGAGACATCGGCCTCCTTGGCTCTGCCAAGAACTGAGCTGCTGCCTCAGATAAGAGTGCCAGGCCTCCAGCCCACCAGGGTGGGTGAGGCGGATGAGGGAAATCTCCCCCATTCTCTCCAGAACCCTAGAGCTGGGCAGGGCCCAGGCTGGCACCACAACCAGACCTCTGCCCTCTCCACCCACAGATGGCTCGGGCCCACAGACTCAGAAGAGCCGCAAGAGGGAGCTGGAACGCGCATCAGCCCGGCCCTGCAGCCTCGGCTCACGCCAGCGCCTCCCAGAGACACGGGTGTCGCCCACCACGGGAGGAGACGCCGTGCGGACACAGTGGTCTCCCCTCAGCCATGGTCTTGCCTTCCTTGGTTTTGGTTCCCACCATCAACAATATTAAACAGAAAATTCTGGAAAAAAGCAGCCTGGAAGTGTGAAGTTGCAGGCACCCTAGGTGGTGTAGTGAAATCTCCCGCCTCCTGCTCTGTCCCCCTTCCGCGTGTCCAGAGAGTCCTCAGTGTCTGTGCTTCCTCTGGCCGCACTTCCCCCAGAGGCCATCTCAAGCACCACACGGGCTGGCAGCCACACAGAGCTGGGTCCAGACAACCGTCTGTGTTAGCCCAGTGCCTGGCCCCAAAGCCAGTGTCGTTCACATGGCTTCCTGTCCGCCTGTAGTCACTTCCCATCCTCAGCAGGCTCTGCCCCCCTCACCTCAGGGGAAGAAGAAGGGCAAGTCCGGTGCAAGAGAAAGTTGGAAGGAGGCGAAGCTGCGCGTGGTCCAGCACAGTGTGGCAGAGCACGTCATTTTAATGGTTCCCTTTGGCGCTGCTGTTTTAGCTGTCTGCTGTGTCTACCACATCCACCACCCTGCATCACTGGTGAGCGTGTGCAGGACAGAACAGCCAGGGCAGGCTTCGAGGCCAGCAGTGGTTCCAGTCGCCACCTGGGGGCTTGGGATAGACCCCTAGGGCAGAGGAGGAGGCTGGTGGCAGGAAAAGGCTTTAGGTTCTCCGTCCCTCCTCCACTGGAAGAGAGGGAGCCTCTACCTCAGAGCTGGAAGGTGCTGCCCTGCTGGGGCAGGTGGCCGGCTGTCCACTATGCTGGCCTCAGGGTTGACCACAGCCCACAAGGACTCATCAGGTCCCATCTGCGAGGCCAGCGTGGTTTTCAGTGGCCCTCCCTGCAGAGCCTCCCCTGTGGGCTTTAAGGTCTCATCTCCTCCCTGCCCAGGCCAGCTGCCCCCTCCCCAAGGTTTTCCTGCCTGAATCAGAGCTTCTGCCTCTTGCACCACCTTTGCAGAGGACCCGAGGAAAGCACTTGACACAGACAGAGCTGAAAGCTCAGCAGCTGCTTCCAAGGTTCAGAGCTGGGGGGCGGCTTCCTGAGGCCCCTCCCAGGCACCACTGTGGAAGAAATGTCTGCTGCGGTGCAAAGACCCAAGGAACCCACCAGAGGCCACCGTTTCTGAGTGGCAAAGGAGAGAAGCCCAGTCAGCATTTCTGGAAAAGCAGGCAGGGCACAGCTGTCCTGCAGGACCAAGGCCTCCATGCTCAGTGACGCCGGGTTCGCAGTGCTTTGCTCCCTGTCCCCCTTGTGCGGTCCATGGAGCCAGTGCATGGGTCTGCCCTGCAGTCAGCCCTCCTGGGCACGTGGGACACCCCCAGAGCAGAGTGGCCAGGGTGGGGAGCTTGCCTGGCACAAGCCCAGCACCACCTTGGCCAGGAGGAGCCGGCCCGAGCCACCGCTGCCTCCTGCCGTGCAAAGCTTCCTTCCAGGTCATCTGCCAGCCAAGGGCCGGTCTCAGTCCATCCCGTGACGTGACTCCTGGTGAGCTGAGCGCTCAGGTCAGAATGCCAGCCTGTAAGGTTATTTCCATTTTCATCTAATAAGGCTGCGTCTGCCTCACAGGCTGTCCTTTGCGGAGTAAAGTAGCGAAAGCATTCAGTATAAGACGTAGTCCTTTTAGGGAAGGAAAGCCATGTCCACGATGTGTCTCATCGGAATTGAATCACGTTAATAAAGTCAGGCCTGGTGGGCACGGAGTAGGCAAGCAGGGCTGAGCCCCAAGCCCGGGCAGCCTCAGCCTGTGAGGTGCAGGGTCAGGAACGCCTGGCTCTGAGCTTCTGGTGGGCACGGTTAACCCGAAAGGCTGTTTGAGCTCAGTGCACTCAGCAGCCTTCATCCTGGACCTCAGACCAAGCTCCAGCCCCTGCACCAGAGGGGCCAATGGATGGGTGAGGGGAAGCACAACTGAGTCTGTGCCACAGTGAAACCAAAGCAAGTGCGGCAGGGCAGGTGACAGAGGCGGGAGGACCAAGAGGGAGGCACAGAGAAGAACAGCAGGGAAGCCAGTGCTGGACTCAGCTCAGAAAACATGCAGGATGTTTCTGGAAGAGGGAGAAGGAGAGGGCAGAGGGGCCCCTCTGGGAGAAGCAACCGCCCTTAAACAGGAGCACACAGGTGGCCGTAGCGAGGACTGACTTCGGTTCCTCATCGACTGGGGTGCATGCACGGGCATGTGTGCATGTGCATGCGTGTGTGTTCATGTGCCTGTGGGCGTGTGTGCATGTGTGTATGTTCATGTGCCTGCGGGCATGTGTGTATGCGTGTGTGCATGTGTGTTCATGTGCCTGCGTGTGTGTGTGTGTGTGTGTGGTGCAGGCAGGGTGGCCCAGACGCCAGAGGTCCTTTGGGATGGGTGTGTGAACTCTGCACAGCGCCTCCTGCTCAGCCGGCCTGGATCTGTCACCCCCAGGAAGCCAGCGGGAGCCGCGTCCGTCCGGGAAGGTCTTCAGGTCTTCCTACCGATTGGAGCGCAGCCCACAGCCTGGGTGGGGCAAGGCCAAGAGGAGCTTGGAATGAGGCCCGTGCAAGACAGCGGGGCCAGGAGGGAGCGGCCGTTCTGGGGCAGGACCCATAGGACTGACTGACTGCTGGATTTAGGTGACAGGAGAAGTCCTCTTACTGTTATAAGGGGGGCGGGAGGCTTAGGAGACAGATCAGGAGTTGGAACCTGGCAGCAGCCACCTCCAGGCCCTGGGCTCTGCAGGATGATCTCCAGGAAGCGGCGGACGGAGCCACATTCAGTGACTAAGACCAAGTCACAGTCAGGGGCGTGAGGTGAGGCAGCAGGAGTCACAGACATGCAGCGGGAACTGGGAGCCGCCAGCCGGATGAGCAGGCCCCGCCACCACTGCCAGCCCGGAAGCCTGCCTGGGCTCCGAGCGCAATGCAGGCCTCTGTGTCCCCGCCTCCAGGCTGGCTGGACCACTCTGAAAGGCCATCCAAGGACAAATACCCATGCTGTCAGCTGGTCCGGCTGTGACTCAGACACTCGATTCTTTAACCAGGAGCCTCTCCTGTCTCGGTGGAAGGATGGGGCTCGCTGGGTGTCATCTTCCCGCGTGTTTGTCCTGTGCTGGCCACACGAGCCTCCCATGTGCACAGCCCTGACCCTTCCTCTGTGCGTGCTATGACAGGGCCTGTTCAACCCCAGGGACCACAAATCTCCTACCGCAGGAGCCGGCATCCAGAGCCACACCAGGATCCCACTGTCCCTGCCATGGGCCCTGCGGCTGGACAAGACTGCTTTCTGGCTCAAGCGAAATTGTTTTTGCATTGTCTTATCTAAGCACACAAAATAATTTAAGGGTTCACGCACCATGCATAATCAAATTACCCATTAAAAAAAACCTGGAAGGAAAATGCTTAATGCTTTGATCGATCATGTGGTTAAAACATTTTGATCTGAGGCTCCATAAGCCACGTGATTCCTTTGAGGGTTTGGCCAACACCGCCACCCGGACAGAATGCATGAAAAGCCAGTCGGGGGTAGGCCAGCTGCAGGGAGGCCGAGGTGGCGTGGCCAGCAGCCCGCTGCACGCTGGGTTCCTTGTGATTCCCATCTGCAGGGTCCAGACCGGCTGCAGAGCAGTCTCTGGGGACGCTTCCTTCTCCCGAACCAGCGCTCCTGGACCCGCCCCACACTCAGTGGGCCCCCGGACTTGCAGGGGGCCTTATTCTGCCTTTTCCATTCAAAAGGCATGATGCCAGTGGCCTTTCCTCACATGCTGGGGTGACTGGGATTGGCATCATGTGACCACCCAGAGGACCAGAAGGCAAGGGACACAGGCCGGGACGGCCAGGACTTCTGCCACGCCACAGGCCTCCCTCCTCCCCCTGTCGCCTACGCGGCCCGGTCTGGGAGGGCAGAGGAGCTCAGCTGCACACAGCCCTCCTGACACAGGAGTCACCACAGGAGGCTGGGGCAGGCCCCAGTGCCAGGACTGTGACCCCTAGGGCACTGCTCCTCCTCCCCAGGCTCTGTCCCTCTCTTCCCCCACAGGGCTCTGCCCAGGAGTGAGCTGCGATGACACAGGAACCTTTGTGACAAGCCCTCCTCCCTGGGTGTTTCGACCCCAGCATGGCTACCATGAGCATGGCTGGGACCCAGGGCAAAGCCCCAGGTCCTTGGCGCAGACTCTGCCTCTGCTGTACCTGGTTCTGACCCTGCCCATGGACCGTCTGAGCCCAGCAGCAGGGTTGTGGGGGCCACAGTCCTGCAGAAGGGGCTCCGCTGCCCAGCAGAGTACGGGCCCCCACAAGTGTAAGGCGTGTAGATCTCAGGACCTAGAGGCGCAGCCCACACCCTCTCAGCCCACTGGCCTGGGTGCTTCAGGGTTCGGCCCTGGGGGCCTGGGCTGACAGGAGCTGCACTTTCGCCAAGCTCACCTGATCCTTTCAGGGAGCCCTGGGCCCCTGTGCTAGTCACTTGTTGGTTGGGCTGACTACGTCCCCTTGAAGCACCCTGAGTGTCCCAAGGTAAGACGGAGAGTGAGGTGCAGCTGAGAAGCAGCTCTAAGGATCAGGGTGACCTGTCCAGAGCCCAGTGCAACCCCGGAGGGCTGTCGGGGAGGGATGACTCTGCAGGGAGCTGGGGCCTTGGTGCAGGTCTGGTGCCCCACACACACACACCAGACAGAGGCTAAGCAACGGCCCGGACCCTTGCAGTGCTGATAGCCAAAGCCAAGAGAGGACTCCCGCTGGGCGCCCCCTCCCAGCGCAGCACAGGTGGCTCCCAAGGACTCTGAGGCCCTTCGCTAGAGGCCAGGCAGACCGGGAGCCAGACCCCTCCGCCACACACTGGCAGCCACAGGAAATGAGCACATAGGATAGGAGAGAAGACAGCTGAGCAACAGGTGGGGGACACGGAGCTGGCAAGGGGGTTCCAGCGAATGCTGCCTCTGTGCTGGGCCCGAGCCACCACCCAGGCAGCAGAGTGGGGTGGCTGACATGCACCCCAATGCCTGGTGTGCTGGGCACACACAGCCCTGTTTCCCCGCAGGCCTGCTCACTCTGTCTTCCCTCAGGTCCGCACTCAGGGCGCCAGCACCTCAGACCAGTCTTCGGGCAGCACCTTGACCTGGCCACTTCCCCACAGCTGCCAGGTCCATTCTCAGGGGTGACATCTGTGGTCCTGTGGCACCGGGATGGAACCCAGGGGCACTTACTGCTGAGCCAAAGCCCCGGCCCTTGTGAAGTTTCATTTTGAGATGGAGTCTTGCTGTGAACCCCAAACGAGTAGTTCTGCTTCATTCTCCCACGTAGCTGGCTGGGACTGCGGGCATAAACCACCACGCCAGGCTTTGCACTGGTGCTGGGGCAGAGCAGCCGGGGCAGCCAGCCCACTGTTTCTGAGGACCGCACTGATCAAGCCGTCACCCCCGCCCAGCCACCTCTGTGCTCTCCACTCCCCACAGCAGTGGCCTCCTCCAAGGTCTTCTCACCAGGCAAAGAAGCTCACTGAGAAGGTAATGCAAGCTGGCTGTGGGCTGCACACCTTTAATCCCTGATCTCTGGGAGGCTGAGGCAGGAAGATTGCAAGTTCAAGCCCAGCCTAGGTAACCTGGCAACTTAGCAAGACCCTGTCCCAAACTTAAAAGGGGGGAGGGGCTTGCCAGGTTCTAGGGATGCAGCTCAGGGAAAAGGTTCTGGGTTCAATCCCTGGCCCCAGCAAAATGCAAAAGCCGACACCATCAGTTTCTCAGGCCAAGCGAGGGCACTGCAGTCCAGGCAGTGTGGGCTGCCTGCCGTCTGCACCTGTGCCAGTGCCCCCAGCGCAAGGTTAAGGGGTCCCGCTGGGGGCTGGGTCCTCCTGCTTCCCTGGGCTCAGTCAGCCAGCACGGGAAACGCACTATCCGTGTGCCACGTCCTTCGGCTCGTCATTGGAAACCCCACAGCCCCCCTCCCCCAGGAATCCCGTTTGCAGATAACCTGAAAACAGGCAGCCCCGGTGAGCATCGCTCCAACAGGGAAACCATGGCTGCCTTCAAGTTCCACAGCGTTTGCGGGACGCCAGGACGGTCGGTGGTGATTTCCAGCCACCCCCGCAAGCGCATGCTTACCCTAACCGCGGAGACAGCTCGTTAGCCTTAACTGCTGCAGACAGGCAGTGCATTTTCCAGATTTCTGCCTTTACCCTTTTAACCCGCAAAACAGCTACAAATAGAGGCTAAGGTCTGGGATTTCCACAGCTAAGTGCTGCTATAAATGGCTCTAACATTTTCCCACCTCGTGCCTTCTAGAGGAGCACTGGTGGCTTCCGGCCTCGGCCAGCCCCGGGAGCGCAGGAGCCGCAAGCAGAGGCTCAGGGAGGCGCTGGGGGTTCCGTGGCCCTCCCAGCAGCTGCGTTCCCCTCAGGCTGGAGCGCGAGGGCACCCGCTTCCAGGTTCACTTAGACCTGGGATCTAAGTGGGGATTTCTGGGAAAGACACCGACAAAGTAAGCAGTTAATGTCTTCGCCCATTGTCTCATGTTACCGGGAATTTTCCTCTGGAAGCCCAAGAGGAAGCCCCGCGCCCACTGCTGCCGTGGCGGCGTCTTGTTTGACCGAGTTAAATGTGCGCGCTTCGCCCCAGCGTAGCCACACGGGCCCGGCGGTTACGAAACGGGAAACGGTTCCTCCGCCTTCCGTCACCCGGGGACATCTAGAAACCAGCGCGGCTTCTCCGCGGGCCTCCGAGAGCCCCGCGGACGGGAGACCCAGGCCCAGCCGAGACCCCGGCCGGCCAGGGTGCGGAGCCCGCGCCGCGCGCCCTCAGGTGCCCTCTGCTGGCGGCGACTTGGGAAGCCGAGGGGCGGCGGAAAGTGACACAAAAGGAACCTTAGTGCACATTATATTCCTGTCTTGTATTTTGGTTGGGGGGGGGCAATCAAAGAATTATAAAATATTTTTAAAATATTGATGATTTGTTACAGTTAACAGTTTTTTCAGAGCAGTTTCAATTACAGAAAGCATTGATCAAAAGGTGCAGAGGTTCTGTGTTGGCCCCCGTGTGCCCCGTGTCTCTGCGGTGCTGGACATAGTCACCATACCTGGCGAGCCAGGCCACACTGCCTTCCCCAGGACGTGCAGGGCCCCCACGGTCCGGGCTGCCCACCCCTGCCTGGCCTATCGCTCTGCTGTCCTGCAGGCTGGGTCACTCTGCGGCCCCATCCTCACTGGGGACAGCACACAGCTACACACAGCTGCATGGCGCAGTTCTCTGGAGCTGTGTAATGCGTCTCCCGGGAGTCTGCTCCCCACACCCGAAGGCTGCTCGGGTGCCCCAAGACTCGGGCTGAGCACGGGGCTGCGGTGATCGGTGCACAGGCTTCTGGGCAGATGTGAGTCTTCAACTCCGGGAAATACTAGGCATGTGGGAAAGACTAGTGCGCGGGTCCTTGTGGCCAGGCACTGCCAGCCTCTGCTCCAGGCTGAGGTCCACCCACTGGAGGCTGTGCCTCTGTCTCTGTCTGGCTGTCTCTGTCTCTGGCTGTCTCTGGCTGTCTTTGGCTCTGTCTCGGTGTGGGCCAGTCTGCAGCTCACCGTCCCGCCCTCAGGTTGCTTCCCCAGGGCTGTGTGTGGCTGAGGGTCACACTTGCACCCCTGCCCTCTGTTAGTTTCCTTTCCGAGGCGTGTGTTAAGCTCTCGGTCCATTTTAATTGGTTTTCTCAGTTAGGTGTTCTGCGGAGGTTTTGGACAGCAGTATACCTGCTGCATGTTCTGGGGCAATAGGTCCCCCAATCTGTGGATACAGCAGCCTCTACTTACAACAGTCTTTGCTGCCCCCACCCCACCTGCTTCATGCAGTGAAGTGCGGGGCAGGAGGACAGTGCAGGTCCCCCGGGAGCCCTCACTGCACACAGATCAGATGGCAAAAAGGGGTACGCAAACCCTGAAGATGTGACCTGCGTGAAACAAGCCAGACGCACAAACACAGACACTACATGGCCCTTCTTCCGGTGCTCCTGGCCGTCCTGGTCACAGCCCCAGAGCAGAAGGTGAGCTGCCCAGATGGGGTCGGGAGTCAAGAGTGGGCATTTGTATGTGCAGCCTCAGCTTTGCCAAGTGAAAAGTGATCTGCAGACCGACATACAGCCACGTAAGCGGACAGAGCACCCTGTGCTGTGCACACAGGTGGTTTCGAGGTGCATTGGAAGTTGCAGGCATTTGCCACAACTTCAAAAAAATTCAAGCCTTTAAAAATAAGTGTTACACAGAAGTGTGGGTAAAATGCTATGATAAACATACAGAAATAATTGGGGATTAGCTATCACTAACAATTTCTATATGATATATAATCATTTAAATTATTATATGGACTCTATACAAGAATTTCATATCAATTTATCATTGTTTTTAAAAGTTTTGAAGTAAGTACAAAAGATGAGGCAACAAGGAATGGCTTTGGAAACATAGCCGAGGGACAGAGGTTTAGTAAAAGCCAAGCATGCGCGTTGAAGGCCTGAACTCTTACTGCTGAGCAAGTGTGGAGAGTAAATGGTCAGTTGGTTGTGTCAGTACACAAAAGAAAAATAAAAAGGAAACCAGCAGCTTAAGAAGAAGAAAATTTCCCCAAAATGCCTCTCAAGTGTTCATAGATCATATAATGATCTTTAGTCCTGAGCTACCGGGCTCATGTTTGTGTCGATAAAAGCCATTTTTCAGCGGGGCACACGTATGCAATATGTGGGCAGGGACAGAATCGGACATGGGTGACCTTTCCACCCTGGAGGACCCATCAAGCGGGCACTGAGCACCTTCTGGGCCCAGGTGCACAAACAGGTGAGCCCCTGCCCTGTAGAGTTGACACTAGCATGGGGACAGAGAGGCAGCAGATGGGAGGGCGTGGAAGCCGGCTCCAGAGTGACTGCTGGCCACGCTGCCCACCACGGTGTGCTCTGCTGCTGTCCTATGGAGACAGAATCCATGTCCTACTAGAACCTGGATAGCTCTGAGGCCTCCGCTGATGGGCAGAGAAGGCGAGGTGCAGTGGCCTTTTCTGGGTCCGTGTTCACCCCTTTGAAGCCTGGGCTGTGCTGGAGAGAGGCTCTGCCACCCTAAGGGGCTGGTGTGAGGGAAACCACATGTCCCTGCCCAGATAAGCCCAATGCAGGCAGCACCAGCACTGCAGGATGGCGTCCCACGGGCCCAGCCTCTCCCAGCATGGTGGGAAATCCTCCCCACTCTTTTAGCCACCCAGGTCTTGGGTCAGCTCCTTCTGCAGCTGGTTGAAAGCAGGCTTCACCAACCCGTCTCCACTCCCCTTCTGTTGAGCAAGATGTCACTGGCCACACTGAACGCATGTGATGTGGTTTTGGCATGGTGACACGTGTTTCCCTTTAGAAACCCAGCTGAAGGCTTCCCTTAGAGTGTGGGGCTCTGCATCCTGGAGCACCCCGGGTGACACGCTCCCCATTCTGAGTAGCCACCGCTGCCCCACTCTCTGTCCCAGCCCCTCTGGGCCCTGCATCTTCCCCCTGCGTGTGGAGAGCTCCCGGAGCCTCCTTCCCTGGAAAAGCCAGGATTCAGGGGTCCTGACAGTTATCGCCGAAGGTCGGAACCTCACCTCTTCCAGTTCAGGTAACTGGATCCTATGATTTAATTTTGACAGTCAAAAGGAGCCACTCACACTCATTACATCAGTACACACTAGAGCAAATACAAAATAATAAAAAGAAGTGAATTAAGGTCATATTCTGGTGTGAAGCATGACATTCGCTCTGCAGGAAACCCAAGAGCAGGGCTGGTATGGAGGGCTGGCTCTTGATTTGGGACCAACATTTGGTGGGGTGACCCAAAGCTTCCTCATCTAGCGCGGTGGCTCATGGTAACCTACTGTCCTAGTTATGTCTTCATGTTGAGAATTTCTGTGTCCTGCAGGCCCTTGCTGTGTGGTCACTTCTGCCACCCTGGCGGGCACAGCTGCAAACCTGTGATGGTAATCTGCACTGCACCAGTGATACCTGACGCCGGCCAGCATGCTGCCAGGACCCTTCCCGACAGTCTGAGAACCCTCTCTCTCTCTCTTTTCTGTCTTCCTTCCTTTCTTTCTTTCTTTCTTTCTTTCTTTCTTTCTTTCTTTCTTTCTTTCTTTTTTTTTTTTTTTTGGTACCGGGGATCGAACTTATGACCTTGCACTTGCCAGGCAGGCACATATGCCACTGAGCTAAATCCCCAGCCTGAGACCCTGTCTCAAAAACCAAACCAAACCAAACAACAAAAACCCAGCTGACCATAGCAGTGTGGCCCGGCCCTGAACACTTCTGTTCCATTTGAGTCATCTCATCCTTCGCTGGCACCAGTCTCAGTTATACCTGGTTAGGTCTTGAAATCAGGTGCTACAGGCCTCTCCACTCCTCCTGTTTCTATTTCATAGTCATTTGGACTGCTATGGTTTGTTTTCTTTCACATAAAATACTTCAAACCAGCCTATTATTTGGGGCAGCTGTGACAGATGACCCCAGGTGGGTAAATTGTGGATAACAGGAAGTTACTTCTCACCCCTTGGAGGGGACTGGAAGTCCGGTGCATCCTGCAGGCTGCACCTCTTGCTGTGTCCCAGCAGAGCAAAGGGACCCCAGGTCCTTCACACCTCCCCGTGAGGTCCCAGCCCCCTAGCCCGCGGAGGGTGCGCACTCCCTGTCGACCCAGCACCCTGAGGTTTAGTTGTACCCTGTGAACGCTAAGGCTGGGGAGCGGCTGCAGACACTAGACCCTCACTGTGCAACACTGCGGTGTCTGCTGCCCACGCCGAACACACTGCCCAGCGGCTAAAGGAGTGGAGCAGCCTCCGCTTACCGCTGCCCTTGAGCTTCCGCCCAGGAGTCTCCAGCCTGGAGACTCTTTCACCACTTCTTCCAGAGCCGACCTGCTGGTGTCGCATTCTCTTAGTTTTCCTTTCGAAAGTGTGTCTCACCTTCATTGAGAGGTATGCTCTGTGTGTGTGTGTGTGTGTGTGTGTGTGTGTGTGTGTGTGTGTGCAGCGCTGGGATGGAAGCCCGGTGCCTGTCCCAAACACTGCCGCAGGGCTACAGCCCCATGAAGGGCACTTGAGGCATAGAACGGTGCGATGTCTGGGTTTTCTGGGTGGCTGTACTACTTTTTTCTTTCATTGCTTAAAAGCTGCTCTGCTGCCTCTGCCCCGTGTTCACATGAGAACCCTTCAGCCCCTTGTTCCCTTCCCCTGGGCACACCCTGCCCGCCTCTTCTTCTGCCTCTTTCCTTTGCAGGCAGAGGGTGCTGCTCTTAGGACAGATTTCTTCAGATTCATCCCACTTGGGGCTGGCTGAGCCTTCTGGCCTTCCCCAGATGGGCTGAGTTTTACGCATGCTTTTATCTTTCAAGTGACTTCCTCCCAGGAATCCGTTCGCCTTCTCTTCTGGGACTGTGGCACGGGTGAACAGGAGACCTCTGGGGACTCGCGGGTCTCATTTTGCTTTGCATTTTTGCTCTTCCCACACTGCTGACTGGATCATTTCTGTACCTCATTTGCGAGTGTCTGTGACATCTCATTCTGGTACCGAGACATGCAGGGGACATTCCCCTTTTCATGTGATGTTGTGTTTCAGTCCTAAAATACCGTGTTGCACCTTTTCACGGCTGTTATTTCTCTGTTGACCATTCTTTCTGTCTTTTCACTTATTTCGGGCCTGGTGCTGCCACCTCTGTGGCCCGCTGCTGTCATCACCAGGCCCCTGCACGGTGAGCCCGAGTTCCTCGGTTGTCCTTCTGTCGGGGAAGTGGTCCCAGCTGCCCGGTCCTTAGCGTCTCCGGCAGTCACGTCTGCATGCGGGCTGCTGGGACCTAGAGCTGGGGTCCTGTGACGGCGAAACGGGCTCTGTGGCTGGGCCCACAGGCTCCGTGCGCAAGTAACTAACCGCAGGTGAGGCGAGGGTGTCTTTCCCTGTCTCCCTTAGAACTCATCGGCTGCCTGCTCAGCCCTGCTGGCCTGGCTCCTGCCCAGACTGCGCCCATCAGGGTGGGCAGCAGCATCTTCCTCAGGGTCTGCAGGGATTCTCCATGGCTGGCTTTGAAGTACCTGGTTTCCAGTGCTCGAGAGTGAAGTCTCCCACATTGCCCGCTGGCTCCCCCACATTGCCCGCTGGCTCCCCGTGGGCCCAGGGAGCATGGGCTCATGCCCGAGCTCAGCAGTCATCCAAGTGGGAGCTGAGTTACACCCTCAGGCAGGACGGTTGCCCAGGACCTGGCAGAACTGGTCCTGAGACAATGATTAGCCCAGAGCCACCCACCCTGCCTGCTGTTAACGCAAGCTCTGCCTTTGCCCCCCTTTCCTATAAAACCTCAGACCTTAACCTCTCCCTCTGCCCCCCACCCAGCCTGGCCTGCTGACTGAAGCTCTATTCCTCTGTCGCCGTAGTGTCACATGATGGCTGGGCCTGGTCTTGGGGACCTCTGGAGCCAGGGCTTCTGCCTGCTCCTAAGAATGCTTCATTTTTGTGGGTTTAGCAGATCCACTGTGATGGTTTGCTGCCTCAGGGCAGGTTCCCTGCTGTCCATGCTGCCCTGCCCTGGCCTGGCCTGTGTCTGGGGACCCCTGCAGCTCGCTTCTCCTGGGGATCCCCTCCCGTAGTCTGAGCTTAGGACAGATGGGACTTAAGCTGTCTGCACCCTCTGTTTTTGTGCAGCTCTGCAGCAGAAAAACTGGCCTCAGGGCTGGGCCAACACAGAGGAAATGAAAATGAGAAAGGATGCTGCCTGCCCCTTCCCTGGGCTCTGCAGTCAGGAGGAGAGGGCTCCCTTGTCCATCTCATCTCTTGGATGCCAGACAGCTTCGCAGGAAAGGAAGTGGGGGGGGCCAGGTCCCATGGGACTCAGGGGTCCTGGCCATTGTGCAAGTCTCTTTCTCCTCCCCATCTTGTCCCCATCTTCCTGCTCTTGTCCCTGCTTTACATCTTGTTCACGTTGGCTGTGATGCAGCTGAATATAAAGCATCTGGCCACCTCTCTCCCTGCCTGGCGTTGGCTCCCCCAGGCCAGGCAGGACCTGTCCCTCCTCTCCCGGTGACATCACTGGTGACTAGCCCCGTGCAGGTATTAATTCACAGTCAACAAAGAGGAACAAACAACAAAACCTTGAGGTGATTCTTTAAAAGAGAATTTAACCTAAAATGCAGGTAGCATGTAAAAGTGAGATGACCTGATGGCAGCTGTGGTGACGAATCTTTGGCTTAGGGTTTGGGACAAATGGCAGAAACTGCAGCCAGAGCCAGGTTTAAAAGATGTTAACTGTTTGAGCTATAATATTACTGAATCAATACAGCTCTTGGCAGAGAGGATAACTTGAAAGTAACAGGCCATTCAGGAAACAACAGAAATCGGCATGGATTTTGAAAAGAGGAAAAAAATATCTAAAAATCTAGACTTTAAATTTTGAGAATAAAGGGGCGGGGACATAGCTGAGCAGCACAGCGCCCGCCTGTCAAGCAGCAGATGGTGCTAATTAAGGAAAACTACCCAGAAAGTCTCCAGGTGGCCTCAGCTGTGGCCCCCACCTTGCCCTGAGATGCCTCCTCACTCTCAGTTCAGTCATGCCAGGGCCATGATGCCACAGCCCTGCACATGTACTCAGCTTTGATGGCTCCAACAGATGAAGACCCTGCTGTGCGCAGGGCTAAGGGGAAGGGGCTCCCATCTGTCTGCCTTCATCTTCCAAGCCTTGTGGGTGCCATCTTTACCGGAATTGAACTCATCTGCTGCTCTGAGGGTCCTTGAGCCCCTCCCAAGAACCTGCTCAAGTTTCCTCCATTGTCCACTCAGCTCCTTGCTTGTTCTGATTAAATACGGGCTGCCCAGGGCCCATCGGCCTGCCGACTGGCAGATTTAGAAGCTCTGCTGAGGATCTCGCTTCTCCCGCAGCCCTAAAGACCATGCCGTGTCTCATTCCTTTGAACCTTCGCTGTGTACCTGTTTGAGAGTTTAGGGGTCTAGGCACAGACCCCAACACTCACTGGTTTCTGGGTGCCGGTGCCGCCGAGGGAAAGTGACAGGAAAATGGCCCCTGGCCACAGCCACATGCTGGGGTCCTGTGAGCAAAGCACAGGTTTCTTCGATGCTGCTGCCACCCCCAGGCAGGCGGGGGCGGCTCTCAGGGGTCACCATTTGCTACTCTGCTGCCTTGGGAGGGGTCAGGAGCGAAGAGGAAGGGACACTTCCAAAACAGAAATGATTGGAGACACAGGTGGGAGACACAGCACTGCCGAACCCAGCAGCCCTGCTTCGGCTGAAGTTCAGCGTTATCTCTAAGAACAAGCCTTAGAACAGCAACGCGCTCTGTAATACTTGTCCTGAGGCACACGTGTTCCTAAAGTCACATACAACACCATCTAGCGCTACAGCAATGTGAAGGAGGCTCATCAGCCACACAGCTCAAGGCAAGCAGCGGAGGGGAGATGGCCTCCCTGTGCCTGGCTCTGGACCGAAGCCTCCCATCCATTCTGTGTTCCGGATGTCGGCTCTATTCCAACTCTGTCTCCCTCACCATGGTCTTCACCGATTCCGCTTAAATCATGGAAATGCATTCATTTTCTCATAAATAACACTTGTACTTAAAAATAACTATATTTTAAAAAACAACGTAGGGGTGGGGGGGTTCGCTCAACGTTGTAAGGCACTTGCCAGGGTGTGAGTTCCATCCCTGTACCAAAAAATGCAAATTTTGGTAAGAAGCCTGGTGCTGTTTTCCCTTTTTGCTGTTCCCCATGAGGTCCCATGGGACAGAATTCTGCAGCTGCTTCTGTCAGCTGCTGCATTGGTCCCCAGGGGAGGCAGAGAACATCTGGACAGATGTGATTGGAAAGTGGGGCGTGTTTCATCGGCCTTCACGGATAGCCAGCTGCACCCCTCACATCACACTAGAGATCCAGAGCCTGCAACTCTTGCCCCGTAAGCAGGCCGCGTAGTCTGCAGTTCTGTCCGTGTAGTCTGGGGCTGCAATGTTAGTAGCCACAGGCCTGGCTCCCACTGGGAGAATTGCCGACCAAACACGATTCAGGGGCAGCACAGGCGCCGAGGATGCCTGCCCACCCACAGCTCCCCCAGAGCCCATGCAGCAGGGATGCGTTTCCTGGAACTCAGAGTTTCCCTGGGAAATCTTGGGGGCAGGCTTATCCCTGAGGGGACGGAGTCCTGTTGCTTGGAGAAAGCGTCACAGTCACCAGTTTGGCATCATCATCCTTCCATGAAGACAGCGGCAGGCAGCTCCGCCTCTGCCCGGGGCCAGTCCTGCTCCTCTGTGGGCCTCTCCTGCTGCTCCCATGACGCTCTGGGCTGCGCCTCTGCGGCTGCTTCTCGGTGAGGTGTGCCTCTCGATCTTTTGGTCACCATGAGCCGATGGTGATGAGCATGGTGAAGGCAGCACACCTTCGCCCCCATGGCATCTGCACCACCCTGGGAAAGGCAGTGGCAACTTGCACTGCCGGAAAGGGCCTGGAGAGGGTCAGGGTCCACACTTAACACACACTGCCCTAGCTGACTGCGCCTGTGCAGGCGGGCAGAGGTCAGCTTCCTCCCAGAGCACCTTAGCAACAGCTTCCATCAACTGGAAAGTGCACATTTGGGAACTCAGGGTGACAAAGTGGGACAAGGTGAGGAGACTTCTAGTGGCATTCAACAATGGAAACATTACTGAGCCAGGTATAGGCACGCGCTTGACACCTAAGTACTCAGGAGGCTGAGGCAGGAGGGTTACCAGTTTGAGGCCAGGCTGGACTACACAGCAAGACTGTTTCAAAAATAAACAAAAAATGAAAATAGGGTATTAACTTTTTTGGAACAAGAATGCCTCATTTAACTTGACAAACATAAATAATAGTGTGAATGAAAACCAACTGGAGAGGCAGAGTACCTGCTCCAGGCTGAAGGAGCTGGTGATCTTGTAGTTTAGGGGCTTTCCCTCCTTCCCATGACAAGTAGGCTCATCTGTTACCACTGAGGGCGATTCAGCCTCTGCACACCTGATCGGGTGACAGCTGTCCTCATGTGCACACAGGCTCAGTGCTGTCATCACAGGCCTGGTCAGCAGGCCTTACCACTGAGGGCAGAGGACCCGGGGAAGACTCCCAGATCCCTCAGGAGTCAGCGCTTCTCAAGATGAATGATCTTAGGATCAGCCCTAGTAAAATCTTCTCTACCTCAAGATTATAAAACAAGGGATTTTCCTAGGATGTTTGTTTTTACTTTTATAAGCTTGTATTTGATCTCTGAGAGAAATTTTCTCTTATTGACAGTGCATGGTCTGCGCTGCTCCATGCTGCTCATCTCCTCCCAATATTCTGGGAATTGAGCCATTATAGTTAAAGATGCCTAGGTTAAATTCAGACAGGGATTAAGCTGACTAGAAAACCTGGGTTGCGAGGTACAAACAGCTCCCTTCCATGTGTAAGGAATTTATGGAAGGTATCTTCTCTGGGCATCTGCTGCCCATATTAGGAAGCACCCTTCGCCCCCAACTCTAGACCACCCTATAGTCGCCCCCTCCAATGAATGTAGAAAGCCATTTAAACTAACCAATGCCTTCTGTTTCTGTAACTGCACTTGCCAAAGCCCTGCCTCCCTTTGTTCAGTAGGTTTAAAAGCCATGCACCGGCATACCTCGTGGCTCTCTGTTCCTGCGTGTTCACTGAGCCCCACGCATGCTTGGACAATAAAACCCCTTGCCTATTGCATGAGATGGCGTCTGTTGACTTCTTCCTACACATGGCAGGCGTCTCAATTCTCACATTGGAGGTTCCACCGAGATAGGGAAGATCCCCTGCGTTGGGAGACTTCAACAGCCACCTCTCGGGGTAAGTACGGCCATTTCTCTCTCTGTCTCTCTTTGTCTTACTTTCACTTTGCGATCGCTAGTTTTGTTGTGACTGGCACCAAGACGCGTGAGCTCTTGGTCCAAGTGACTTGCCTCCGGGCTTCTGTGTCACAAGTCACTTCCCAGGGGGACGCCCTGGGGATCGTAGGCTCTTTTGAGTCTATTTTGTGGTGGGGTCACCATTAGTCGTTCCTCAGATCCTGTCTCCTCCTCTGGGGAAGATTTTGCCTATTTTGCAGTGGAGTCACCATTAGTCATTAAGCCGGCATTTGTTTGTCTTGGTCTCAGTGTTCATTTGTCTTTGTTTGTTTGGCGCCACTAACCTTATTTTGCTCCACAGCACCCACCATGGGACAGACAACATCTACCCCTCTCTCTCTCACTCTAGATCATTGGTTGGAAATACGAGAGAGGGCTCATAATCTTTCTTTACTTGTCAAAAAAGGTAAATGGCACACGTTCTGTTCATCAGAGTGACCTACATTTCAGGTGGGATGGCCACCAGAGGGGACTTTCCAACTCCTTATCCAAGCGGTTAGGACTGTAATCTTCTGTCCTGGGGGACAGGGACATCCTGACCAACAACCTTACATTGTAGTGTGGCAAGACTTATGTGAAGATCCCCCGAAATGGGTAAGGCCCTTTTTAACTCCGGCTTTACCGGAGCCCGTCACTCTCTTACCCGTAAAAGCTCAACCTGCTCCATCCCCAACCGAGTCGCAGTCCGCAGTCCAACTTAATCCTATTGGACTCCGGGGCACTTCCTCCCTCTCACCCCCCCCCCACTCCAGTCCCTTCGGGGGCGGGGGCGGGGCGGCGCGGGGCCGAGACGGAGAGGGGGCGGGGAGGACCCCATCCCAACTCCGCGAACACCGGCGACCCGCACGTGCCCAGCCCATCCCAACTCCGCAACCCGCCGTGACCCACGCACGCACGCGCCCACCTGGCAAACCTCTGAGCTAACTCCACGGGGCCCTCCTGGGGGGGCGCAAGGCCGGATTTCATTGTGGAGGAAGGTTACTAAAAGTTCTTTTGCTTACATCTGTGGGGGCCAAACAGCCACTAGTGATGTAAGAAAATTAAAGTGCCAACCTACTATGTCGGGTACGATTTCATGTTCTATAAAATCTTAGGATGGATTTTAGGAACAATGGAGGTTAAAAATAAGATGTATTTATTGAGAAAATAAAAGATTCTGTCTCAGAGAGGGATAAAAGGGATACTGAACAGGTTGCCGAGGACTCTCTCTTTTCTAGGAACTTTTAGAGAGTAAAGTCCTAGAGTGAGGTGGGCTCAGGTTAGGGAAAACTGATGTGAAAGAACTACCTGTTCAAAAAAAAAAAAGAGCCTATAACAAACCTGCCTAGGGCCCACCAAACAGTGGGGGTGCTTTCCTCAATTCTCCCCCAGATTCATTTGCCTTGGGGTTTGTAAAACATCTAAGATGACAGATTGTGGCCTCAAATGATTAGAAAGAAATAGCTAAAGTATGTTTAAGGCCAGCAAATTATTTGTTGTGAAAAGAAAACATTTTCAAATTGTGCACAGATCAGGCCTCTGGCAGTTTAGCCATTATTAGAGAGATTGTCCTTGCTGCCACAGGCAGTCAGCTTGCTATTGATATGCAAATATAGGTTTCAGGAGTCCAGCTGCGGCAGGGTTCAAAGGTCCCAAAGGTGGTCAGGGAGTCGGTGAGTGAGAGACAGAAGACACTGCACACCAGTATGTTAACCAGGTTGGTGGAGTCTCTCATGTTCTCTCACCAGCCTACCTGGGACGACTGGCAACAGTTGCTGGGGACCTTGTCTACCACTGAAGAAAAGGATTGAATCCTCATAGAGGCCAGAAAACTTATGCCGGGACAGGATGGGAGATCTACCCAGCTCCCAAATATCATTGATGACTTCTTCCCGTTGCGCTGCCCTGATTGGAACCCCAATACTCCAGAAGGTAGGGAGCATCTGTCCATCTATCTCCAGACTCTAATGGTGGGTCTCTGAGTGGCTGCTAGGTGGCCTACAAATTTGGCTAAGGTAAGGGAGATCCTTCAAGGACCTACTGAATTGCCCTCAATATTCTCAGAGAGATTAATGGAAGCTTACCATAGGTACACTTCCTTTGACCCTCAAGATGAGGGACAACGGGCATCTGTTGCCACGGCCTTTATAGGTCAGTCAGCTTCAGACATTAGGCATAAGCTCCAACAACTAGATGGGTTACAAGACTTGACATTAAGAGATTTGGTAAAAAAGCTGATAAAGTATATTCCAAGAGAGAGAGAAAAAAAGAACTAACCAAAGATAGAAAGATAAATACAGAATTGACAAAAATCTTGGCCACAGTAGTAAAAGGAGTTCAGGAAAACATAGATGAGGATAAGCCACGCTGCCCTCCTCTTGACCCCAACCAATGTGCATATTGTAAGGAGTTGGGACACCTCATCAAAGATTGCCTCAAGCTTAAAAGAAAAAAAAAAAAAGAAAAAGCAAAAGGAACAGGCCTTAGAGGCTCAACAACGTCAACCTAATGTCCTGGCCTTGGAAGGAAAAGACTAGAGGGCACAGGGCTCAGATCCCCTCCCCGAGCTCAGGGTAACTTTTAACGTGGAGGGGACCCCAATTGACTTTGAAGTAGATACGGGAGCTGTCTTTTCTGCTCTCCAAGCCCCATTGGGACCTCTCTTATCCAAGCGGTCCTTGGTTCAAGGGGCTAATGGGAGCTAATACAGAGCATGGACCACTAAGAGGACTATGGACCTAGGTAAAGGTAAAGTCCTACATTCCTTCTTAGTAATACTGGAGTGCCCAGCTCCCCTTATGGGGAGAGATCTTCTAACTAAACTAAGAGCTGGAATAACCTTCAAGCCTCAAGGGCCCCAAGTGATATCAAAGAAAAATGAGGAATAGCTCAAGGGATGTTAACTCAGGCCTTCAGCCCATGGAAGCAACCTGTGGCCTATTTGTGAAAGAGATTAGACCCTGTGGCAAATGGATGGCCCCATTGTCTAAAGGCTATCGCAGCAGCAGCTATCCTAACCAAAGACGCAGATAAACTGACTCTGGGACAAAAATTGACCATAGTAGCCCCACACACGTCAGAAAGTGTCATCCACCACCCCCCAGATAGATGGCTCTCCAATGCCAGAATCACTACCAAAGCCCCCTGCTCAATAAGGACCGAATAACATTCGGTCCTCCAACTGCCCTCAACCCAGCCACTCTACTGCCTGATGAGACATCTGAGCCAATCCTACATACCTGTCAAGAGATTCTGGCAGAGGAAACTGGAATTCGCCGAGACCTGACAGACCAGCCACTCCCAGATGCTAAGGTAACCTGGTTCACTGGGCCACTCCCAGATGCTAAGGTAACCTGGTTCACTGACGGTAGCAGTTTCCTACTAAAAGGTAAGAGACACGCAGGGGCCGCAGTTACAGATGGGACTCGAGTTATCTGGTCGTCAGGACTGAGAGAAGGCACATCTGCACACAGGGAAAAATTAATTGCCCTTTCAAAGGCTTTAGAGTTGGCGAAAGGAAAAAGGGTAACCATTTACGCTTTTGCCACGGCGCATGTACATGGGGCTATTTACCAGCAGAGAGGACTCCTAACTTCGGCTGGAAAGGAAATCAAAAACAAACAAGAAACTCTTAGACTCTTGGTGGCTATTATGCTACCACAAAAATTGGCCATAGTGCACTGCAATAGCCACCAAAAAGATGCAGGCTCTATAATACAGGGCAACAACCATGCAGATAAAACTGCGAAGCAGGCAGCCTTAAGTGCCCCCACCACTTTGCTCCTGGAGGTCAATACTCTATCAGAGACCTGTCCAAAGGAGCCTCTCCAAACTCCCAAGATGGGAAAAGCAGAACTTCTAGCCTATTTCCAACAGGCCCATAAGTTAACCCATCTTGGGACAAAAAAGTTGTGCTTATTAGCCAGAAATCAATCAACAGATAGTCAACTGTCGGCCACCCAAATTAAGGAACTGGCAGAACAAGTTACCAAAAGTTGCCAAGCTTGCCAGGTTGTCAACGCTTTCCCCTCCAAATCCCCAAAAGGAAAGAGATTACGAGGAACCTGGCCGGGACAATTCTGGGAAGTGGATTTTACTGAGTTAAAGCCAGCCAGATATGGGCTTAAATATTTGTTAGTCTTTATAGACACTTTCTCAGGATGGACCGAGGCGTTCCCTACCAAAAGGGAAACTGCACCGACAGTAGTTAAAAAGTTGATGGAAGAGATCTTTCCTCGTTTCGGCCTGCCAAAGGTAATTGGGTCTGATAACGGGCTGGCATTTGTGGCTCAGGTAAGTCAGGGATTGGCCAAGATATTGGGGATTGATTGGAAACTTCATTGTGCCTATAGACCCCAAAGTTCAGGACAGGTAGAGAGAATGAATAGAACAATCAAAGAGACCTTGACAAAATTAGCCAAGGAGACTGGCTCTAACGACT
>PVLA01014813.1:0-28503 GCA_004027455.1 Hydrochoerus hydrochaeris
CTCCCCCCTGCCCGCCCTTCCTCCTGCCCGCTTGGATGAAGCGGGCTGACACATTGAGCGGGGTGGGGGCTGAGGGTCCTGGGAGAACCCAGAAGGCCCCCTCCCATGTCCCCATCTGGACCTCTGCTGCCTTTAATTCAAGTGGACAAAGGCCAGTGTATGAATGGTGGACCCTGGGTGGCGCAGCTGGTGGGTGGGGAGCCCTCCACTTCCGCATGAGGCCTGGCAGCTTCAGGGTCACTTTGGGAGCCCCACTCCAGGGTTCGCACCTGGTTGGGAGGGGTGAGTCTCTCACCTTGAAAAACAGTCTTCTGCTAGCTCCTTCTCCCTGCCCAGACCCTTCCCAGGCTTTACAGAGCGAGTGAATCCTTCCGGGGAGAAACCAAGAGGGAAGAGCAAAAGCAGACCTGGATTCCACTTTTACCCAGCTAGCGATGATTCGGGCGGGGGAGTCGTCTTCTGTTTCTCTGAGCCTCAGTTTTCTACTCTGTAACTGGGAAACTAGGTTCCTCCCTGCAGAACTGTGTAAGGGCTGAGTGGGGTGGGACCTGTCCCAGCAGGTACTCAGGAAGCGTGTCAGACCGCAGCTCACAGGCCGCAGGGACCCCGGTGGACACTCTCTCCCAAGCCTCCTTCCCGTGTCCTTTGGCGTGGCCTTAGTTTGTGCTGCTGTTTTCCCGGAAAGCATTTACACGGTGGATTCAGGGACCCCTCGCTGGTCTCCCTATTCCCTGTCTCCCTTCCCATCAGCCTCGCAGGGCTGGAGAGGTAACTTTACAATGCAAATTGTGGTCCTGTCACTCCAGTGCCCTGATCTGGCCCCACCTTCCTGCTGGCTTTATTTCCACATGGTGGCCGCCCTATCCCCTCCCATGCCACTGTACACACTCCTCTTCGGCTTGGCACATCTGTACCCAGCTCATCCAGCTAAGGCTGATGGGGACTGGCTATGTGCCAGCCACTTGCTAAGTGTTTTATTTTCATTTTTTCATGAGACGGATACTGTGATCATCCCCATTTAACAGGGGACAAAACTCAGTCTAAGTGGTGAGCGCCTGGATCCAATGTGCTTCTAAGTCCATGTTTCCCCAGCTCTAATGACTCCTCCTCCAGGAAGCCTTTCCCTGCTCCAAGAAGACCCTGCCCCTGGATCTAGCTGTGTTTAGAGGACAAAGTCCATGAATCTCAGACAAGCAGAAATTTCTGTTCTGGGTAAGTACATGATCAGTCCAACACACACGGCTTCTGTATGGTTAAAGACTAGTTGACAAGGGGCCATCCTATCTCAAGACACGCACACGCTCACAAAACACACACAAACCAGCAAACTGTTGATGAACAGTAACCACGCTGGTAAGGTCAGGCATCATGGTGCACACCAGCAACCCCAGAACTCAGGAGACTGAGGCAGAAAGGCCAGGAGTGCAGGGCTGATAGAGCACGGGCTCCTTAGCATGACCTTGTCTCAAAACAAAGCAAGCCTGGCTGCAAACTAAATGCCCATCAACAGGAGAACAACTGAAAAACTGCTAGAATTGATGGAGTACTCCGTGGTGATTTTTAATGATAAAAATGTGTGAAAATGTTTGAAGGTTGTTGAGCTGGCAAACAAGGAGTAACAGAACTCAAAATAGAGTGTTTGATTCCATTCTGGTGAGAGAAAAAGAGAGAGAGAGAGAGAAGGAGAGAGAGAGAGAGGGAATGCAAATCTGCATAGGGAAATGGAAAGATCACCAGACTTTACAAGTCCCAGTTGGGGCAGCATGGATTAAATTTTCTGCTTAGGAGTCAGGTGGAGTCTACCTGAATTTTCTAATATTTCCACCCAGTAAACATGCACTTGCTGTGTAACTTCTAACAAGGGTGGTGAAGAGATCATTGCCACCACCCTGAGGCTCAAGGTCTAGCAAGGCAGCAGAAACAGGAAGCAGAGAGGGTGAAACTCTCCTGTGGGGCTCAGGGACCTCTCCTAGAGGGAACGGAGTTGAAATTCCAGCTAGAGGAGACATTTGGGGGCACAATCAGAAAACTGAGCCTCTGGCCCTCGGTTTCCAGGAGACAAGGGAACGGTCAAGGGCATTTCTCCTCTTTTGTCCTGAAGAGCTTGTGCTCAGTGACCCAGTCCCGCTCCGGTGCTGGCTGAGTACTTCTAGATAGGGAAGTGTCCTCTACACCCCAACACTGGCCAGCGAGGGAGGACATTCATCAGAATCACAGCCGGCCAAGTGAGGCCCTACCAGGGACCGGATCAGACTTCCCTGGGCAGCCACACGGGCGCACGAGGAGGAGAACAGGACGCAGCCCCCGGACCCCTGCTCCTTCCCGCCTCTCACCTTCTCTTTGCTGTTCTTTCTCATGCACCATTTTCTCCCAAGCTGGAGATGTGCCAGTGACTCTGAACAGAAGTCAGAGGCTGTGAAATAAAACAACCTACAAGTTCAACAGGAAGCAGGGAGAGAAATCATAAGGGTGACTTAGGGAGGGCGTGGGCTGGGTTTGGTCTTATTTTAGTGGTCACCGTGGTGAGGGTGGTGAGGAATCGAGGCCAGAAGCAGGAAGGTGGGTTTCCCAGCCTCAGCTTTGATGGTTTCCGGGTCCCCTGGTGCCTGGGCTCCATCTCTGATAAACAGTCTCTGAAAAAACTGCCTGTCTCTGAGAGACCTGAATGTCTTGAGAAACCGCCCCTCCTGTGAGGGTCCCCTCCAATCCCCAAGAGGCCCAGCCAGGTTCCGCAGGTGTGAGCAGTGCCCTTAATCTGCAGCCACATTCTCCTGGCGATGTTCATGCCCAACAGCACGGGAGACTCGTACTCGACCAAGGAGCACTGCATCCCAGCCTCAGAAGCGCGCTTCTCACTGCTCTGACAGTCAGTGCAGCCAAGAGCAAGGTACTGGCCTTTTGGGGTCTGGTGGGGGCCTAACTCCAGCTCACAGACGGCTGTCTTTTTACTGTGTCCTCTCTGGTAGGAGAAAGGATTTATATTGAGCCGCTTTTAGAAGATGCACCAATTCCAGCATGAGGGCTCTGCCCATGAGACCCAACCTCCTCCCTCTGGGGTTAGAAGTTCAACAGAGGAGTTTTGTTGAACCAGAGAAGGAAATCAAAACAGGGGGGGTTTAGCTAAGTGATGGAGACCTTGCCTAGCAAGACAAAGCCTTGGCTTTGGTCCTCAGTACCATAACGTAAATTTTGTTTTTCTTTTAATCTCAGGTTTGCGATTTATTTGCTGTGTGTTACTAGGGAGTTGTTTAATTTCTCTGAGCTTTGGTTTCCTTACTGAACATACATCGGAATCAAGTGCTGCATCTGAAAGCATCTACTCCCACTCCCCCAGGCACTAGGAGTATTTCCAGACCCTGAATCCCATAGAGGGTAGAAAATACCCTTAGGCAGGTGGACAGGGTACCAATGACCCCAGCCTGGGTGGAGACACAGTAACAAGGCAGTGACATCAGGAACTGCCAGAAGCCCCTGCCACCAAGAGCCACTTTTTCCCTGCCTGGCCCCCACTCCATGTGCCACAAACCCCACCAAGTGTCATGGCTCCCTCCCATGGCTCTTCCGGTCCCTTGTGGCTGGTGGCCAGGAGCCCTAAGCAAGGCCAGGAAGCCAGGTGGAGTCGAATGAACACGTGCACGTGAATCCTGCCTGGGGGTGTTGTGAGGCCTCGGGCAGCGCCACCCACCCACACTCAGCTCTTTCACCTGCTAACATGGAGGAATTAAGCCTTTCTTTCCCCTGGGATGGTGTTTTGAAGACATGCCTGAGAGGTTACCCGTGAAGAGTTAAACCCGAGGTAAATGCTCGGTGAGCCTCACTTGGGTTTCTTCTTCCCCTGGCAGGTGCACCATCCAGCCCTGGCTCCCAGCATTCAGCCAGGTCCGGCTGCTGCCTTCCCACAGGGTCCCTCTCTGGAAGGTGCTCCAACTGACACCTTGTTGCAAGCACTGGCCCACATTTTGAAACACCCTTTCAGGGTACTGAGTCTCTCCAGAGTCACCTGAAGAGAGTCTTCAAGGATGGCACATGCCCATAACCCCACCACGCTGAGAGGCAGAGCCATAGCATCTGTCAGTTCAAGCCCAGCACGGGCAATTTGGCAACTTAGCAAGACCCTGTCTCAAAATTTAAAAGCTGGAGGTGTCACTCAGTGTGAAAGCTCCGAGTTCAGTCCCCAACCCCATCACCCACTCCAAAACTTCCTGGATACCATTTTACCCACCAAATCTCCCTCTGGGTATTGAACCTAAGACTGCACTCTTCCAATGCTTCTCAGAGTCTCAGGTGTCCCCTACTGCAGAGGAAAACACCCTTTTCCTCCAGCAAAGCTGCCAAGTCAGTGAGCTTTGAGACATTTTGCTCCATTATTCAGAATTCACAGTGGACAGTGATAACATGTGTTTATGGTTTCACTCATTCAAAAAATAGTCATTAAGGGCCTCCCATGTGTCACAACAGTTAAATGTTTGGGCTGTGGGCCAGTTCACACAAGAATGACTAAAAACACAAATAATAAACATTAACAATAACCAACAATGATCTGGAGAAACCAGAACCCACCCATGCTGCTGGTGAGAATGTCACAAGGTACAACTACTTGGGAAAATAGTCAGTCAGTTCCATTTTAAAAGGGCTGGGCATGTAGCTCAGTGAGGAGGACCTGGGATCAATCCCAGTACCACACACACAAAAAAACAGAGTTCAGGCTAAACCCTGACTTGCCAGATTAGAATCCCAGCCATACTGTTACTAGCTGAGGAACTCTTCATGCCTTAATTCCCTCATGTGATTGTTGTTAAGATTAATAGAATAAATAGATGGAAAGTCTTATAAGAGTACCTGGAGCATGGAAAATGCTCAGTAAATATTAGCTTTTATTGCTTTGAGCTGAGCATTTGTAGATCTGAGCAGTCCAGTATGATAGGAACTAGGACTGAAAATTTAGCTATTCTGAATTGAGTATAAAATACACTCCAGAAGAAGCAAGCCCTCCCTGCAAATCAGTGTCATGTGTGGGCTGCTAGCGGGGAGAACCAGACACCAGCCTTTTCCTGTGGATCAGCACCATTCACAGACTGCGGGTTGAGGAGAACAAAGAGTCAAGAAGCAAGCCTTCCCTGCAAGTGGGTGCCATGCACAGGCCACTGCCGGGAGAGCCAGATGCCAGCCTTTTCCCAAGATCAGCACCATTCATGGACTGTGGGGGAGGAGAACAAGAAGTCAACCAGAAGCAAACCCTCCCTGTGAGTCGGCACCATGTGCAGGCTGCTGGGTGGGGAACCAGATGCCAGTTGGGAGACAAGAAGAGCCAACCCCTCACCCCTGCTGTAAGTGACTGGCTGACCTGAAGAAACACAGGCTGTGATGATGCTATTGAGGTAAAATGCAATTTAATGCTTGTAGTGTTTAGTGTTTCACTGACTTTGCAGGTCTAAAGCTGGTAGTCTGATCATCAATTCGGAAGATAACAGTACAC
The DNA here is from genome assembly GCA_004027455.1 of Hydrochoerus hydrochaeris. Classification (NCBI taxonomy): domain Eukaryota; kingdom Metazoa; phylum Chordata; class Mammalia; order Rodentia; family Hydrochaeridae; genus Hydrochoerus; species Hydrochoerus hydrochaeris. The sequence goes on from PVLA01014813.1 coordinate 5,477, forward strand.
AGTATAGTATCTATGGTGCATCTCCTTCTGAAGGTGGTAGCCATTGTTCATTCCCTATGATCTTGTTTTGAAGTCCTGTATCATTTTTATTGTTTTGTTGGGTTGGGTTTTATTCTGTTTTGTCCTGACTTTATTATATCCAATGGCATGGGCAGCTATTTCAAAGATAATAAGATATATTATGGTAGCCATTTTGGATTTACTATTATCTTATTTTGAAGTCTTTTATTGCATTCATTGTTTTGTTTTTATTGATTCTATTCTGTTCTGTTTTGTTCAATTTTTACTATGTCTGAAGACATGGGCAGCTATTTTGAAGACAACAAGAGGTATTATGGTAGCCATTGTTGATTTCCTCTTCTTATTTTGAAGCTCTGTTTCACTTACACTGTTTTGTTTTGATTGGCTTTATTCTGTTTTATTTTTCTTGGTTTTATTCTCTTTAAAATAAAAATTATTAAAAAAAATACACACTGAAAACTGGCTGTTTGCAGAAGATTGAAACAGGGCCCCTATCTCTCACCATGTATTAAATTAAAATCAAAATGAATCAAAGACTAAACATTAAAACAGAAACATTAAACTCTCTAGAAAATAAGGCAAAACACTTAAAGAAATAGGTATAGGAAAGGATTTTCTAAACAGGACCTCAATCATGCAAGCAATAACAAGAATCAACAAATGAGATTATAGCAGATCAAAAAAGCTTCTACACAGAAAAATATTAATTAGTAGAGTGAAAAAACAACCTACAGAATAGGAAAATTTTTTTGCCAGCTTCTCAGAGGCCAGAATATAAAAAGAACTCAAAAAATTCTCCTTAAAATTAAAGACCCAGTCAAGAAATGGGGACATAAAATGAACAAATTCTTCACAGAGGATGAAATACAAATGGCCAACAAATACATGAAAAATGCTCAACATCTCTGACCGTTAAAGGGAACAAAAACTAACAGTATCGTCAAGAAAGAAAAGAGGGAAAGGAGAACTAGAGATGGAGAGAGGAAGAGGAAGAGGAAGTAATTTAAAAAAATAAACAGGGCTAGCGATGTGACTCAGTGGCAGAGTACTTGCCTTGCAGGCAGAAGGCCCTGGATTTGATCCCCAGAATCAAAAAGAAAAAGAAAAGAGGGGGAAAGCTTATATAGCTCAGTGGCACAGTGTAAAGGATGGGGCTGTGAGTTTGATTCTCAGCACCAAAAAAATTTTAAAAAGAAGCTGCATTATGCACAACCCCCCAGGATGACTGAAAATACATATGCTCCAAACATGTACTAATAAACTAAAATTTGAAAATGATAAAATACCCAGCTGGGTGTAGTGGCTCATGCCTATAATCCCAGAACTCAGGAGCCTGAGGCAAGAGGATCCTTGCAAGTTCAAGACCAGCCTTGGGTACAAAGTGAGCTCAAGGCCAGCCTGAACTGCATGGCAAGATCCTGTCTCAAAAGACAAAAAAAAATAGATAAAAATAATATAATACAAGACTTCAAGGGTGTAGTATGCAAGATAGAATATTCCATTAATATTTATAATAACATGGCAAAATGATAATATTTTTATATATTGAGTAAGTGAAACATATTAGTAAAATTACCTTTTCCATTTTTAATGTGACTTCTAGAAAATTTTTTAAATTACATAATATACAACTAACATCATAAGTAATGGTGAAATCTTTCTCCATGATCAAGACAAGGGTCCATCTGTTGTGGTTTGTGTCTGGATATCCCCCCAAAGCCTCATGGGGTCATGGGGCAGGCTTCTAGAGTTTGTGAATGACTCATGGTCCGATCCTGGGATTATGAGTGTGAGTGCTACACCCAAGTGTGTGTGGCCTACATAAAGCATAAGGTAGTTGTGGCCTACATAAATTATAAGGTGGGTGTGGCCTACATAAACTATAAGGTGGGTGTGGCCTACATAAATTATAAGGTGGATGTAGCCTATATAAACTATAAGAGAAGAAAGAGTCTTCTCTTGTACTCCTCCCCTTTTGCTCTTGTTGCTTGTGCTGTTTTCCACTGCCATGAACATGCGCTGTTACCCTCTGCCACATTCCACTCTGCCTTGGAACCAGCTGATTATGGACTGAAACCTCCACAAACTATGAACTAAATAAACCTGTCCTTCCTTCACTTTAGGTGTTGAGTATTTTGTCCCAGCAATGAGAGAAAAGTAATCAAAACAGGAGGAAGCCAGCTGATTATAAACTAAAATCTCTCCACGAATTGTGAGCTAAATAAACCTTTCTTTCCCTCATTTTGGGTGGTGAGTATTTGTCTCAGGAACAAGAAAAGTAACCAAGACAGTCTCTGTTTTTCCGCTTCTATTCAGCATTGTGCTGGAGTCCTAGGCAAGGAAATTAAGCAAGACAATGAAATAGAAGGTACTCAGATTGGAAAGGAAACAGTAAATCTTTTTCTATTGACAGATAATCTTTTACATAGGAAATTGTAAGACATCTACCCCCAAAAAAATTATTAGAGCTAGTAAATGTAGTTCAGCAAGGTTTTGGGATCCAAGACCTATATACAAAAATAATTCTATTTCCATACACTAGTAATAAAAACATCCAAAAATAGAATTTAGACAGCAATTTCACTTAAAAGTGTCAAAAAGAATAAAGTGCTTAGGAATAAATTTAATAGAAGTACAAGATATGTACATTGAAAACTGCAAAATGTTATTGAAAGAAGTTAAGACCCAAACAAACAGAAAGCTATCCCATAGTTATAAATTGGAAGACTCAATATTGTTAAGATGGCAATATTCCCCAAACTGATCTACAGATTCAGTGCAATCTGAACTAAAACTTTAGCTGGCTTCTTTGCAGAAATTGATGAGCTAATCCTAAAATTCATGTAGAAATGCAAAGAACCCAGGATAACCAAAATAATTTTAAAAAGAAAAACAGAGAACTCACATTTTCTAATCTTAAAACTTAGTAAAGGCAGAACTAATTAAGACAGCTTGGTACCAACCTAACAGCATACACATAGAACAGTGGAATAGAACTGAGAAGTCAGAAACAGTTCTAAGAGTTACATTAATTATTTTTGGCAAGGGTGCCAAGACCATCCAATGGGAAAGAGGCATCTTCTCTGAAAATGCTTGGAGCAAACCGAGATCCACATATGAAAGAATGGAACTGGGTCTTTTAATTTTTCTTCATATACAAAAATTAACTCAAGATAGATCAAAGAGCTAATTGTACAAGCAAGCGCTAGAAGAAAACATAGGGATAAATTTCGGTGACCTTGGAATTGACTGTGGTTTTCTACAAATGACACTAAATGCATAAGCAACAAAGGAAAAAATAGATTAACTGGACACATCAAAATTAAAAATTTTAGTTGGGCATAATGGCACACACCTATAATCCCAGCAGTTGAGAGGCTGAGGCAGGAGGATCATTGTGAGTTCAAAACCAGCCTGGGCTACAAAGTGAGTGCAAGGCCAGCCTGAACTGCATAATGAGACCCTGTGTCAAGAAGACAATCAATCAATCAATCAAGTTAAAAACTTCAGTGTTTCAGGAGACATCAGTAAGAAAATGAAAAAACAACCCATAAATGAGAGAAATTTTTGTGAATCATGTATCTTATTCATCAGGGACTTCTAGCTAGAATGTATATAACTATTATGACTGCCATAATAATATGGTTATACCAATTTTAAAGTAGGCAAAGGATCTGAGTAGAAATCTATGCCAAGAAGATACCTAAGTGGCCAGCTAGCACTTAAGAGGATGGTCGATATCATTAGGTAGCTGAGAAACACAACCCCAGTGAGATACCAGCTCACTCTGGCTTGGAGGGCTATAATATGATTTTTAAAAACAGCTGGGAGTGGTTGATTTGTAAAGAGCACTTGGGCAGCTTACTTGAGTCCCTAGGTTTGATACCTAGTACCACACACAACACACACAACTAGATGGCAGTCAGAAGGGATGTGGAAGAATTTGCACCTTTGTACCTTGCTGGGAAAGGTAGCCTGACTCAGCCATGGGAGAAAATAGTGTGGCTCAAAAATTTAAATCATTTCACTGCACAGTCTAGCAGTTCCACTCCTAGGTACATACAGAGCCAAGAGAATTGCAAGCTTATGTCCCCTGAAAAAGCAGAAACCACCAAAATGTCTTTCAAACAATGAGTGGGTAAACAAAATTTGGTCTTCTCTGTATATGGGACATTATTTGGCACTAAAAGTTAATTAAGTACATGATGAACCTTGAAATCACTATGCTAAGTAAAAGAAACCAGTTACAACAAACTGTATCCGATGTGATTCTGTTCACAGCTGGCTCCTGTGTTTGCTAGTTATACATCAGTGGGTTCAAGCAGCCACAGATTGAAAGTATTCACAAAAAAATTGCTTCTGTACTGAATATGTACAGAATTTTCTGGTCGCCTATCATTTATAAATGTACTAGGTATTATAGGCAACCTACATATTATTTAATATATACAAGCAGATCTGTATAGGTTAGATGCAAATATTACTCTTTTTTTATACAAGGGAACTTCACTGAAAATAAGGATTTTGGTGTCTGCCGGGCTCATGGAAGTAATCCTGTCTCCTACTGAGGGAAGATATAGAAGAAGAATCAAATGTCCAAAATAGGCGAATCTATAAAGACAGGAAGTAGAGTAGTGGTTGCTAAAGCAGTCAGGGAAAGGAGGAATGGAAATTGACTGCTAATGGCTATGGGATTTCATTTGAGGGCGATGAAAATGTTCTAGAATTAGATAGTGGTGATGGCTGTGCAACCTTTTGAACATACTAAAGCACACTGAAATACTTTAAAAAATAAATCGATGTTGTATGAGCTATACCTCAATTTTAAATGGAAAAAAATTACAGATGTGACTCACCATTTTTAAAGTCCATTTTAAAAAAAAAAGTTTATTTTTTAGAGCAGTTTTGGGCTCATAGCAAAACTGAGCGAAAAGTACAGAGATTTCTCACTTCCCGTCCCCCAGACAGGTACCACCTTTCCCACTACCGTCCTCCCGCACTGGGGTGACGCCCTGCTTACACTCACACAGCATTATCAACGCGTCCACAGTTTTCCTTAGGGTCCACGGTTGGTGGTTTCCATTCTGTGTGCTTTGATGAATGACACACATCCACCAGTAGAGTGTCACACACAGTAGTTTCACTGCCCTGAAAGTCCCCGGGTCTGCCTGGCATCCCTCCTGGTTTACTTTTCAACTCATCTACTGATGGACACGTTGGTTCCTTCCAAGTTTTGCTAATCACAAATACAACTGGCCCAAACACCCATGCACGGCTTTTGTGTGGACACAAGTTTTCAGTTCATTTTGTTAAATACCAAGGAAGGTGATCGCTGGGTCAAATGCCAGGGGAATGTTTGGTTGCGGGAGAATCTGCGAACTGTCTTCCAGGACGGGCTGGAGCACACGTGTTGCACTTGGCAGCCAGAACTAAGAGTTTCTTCTGCTTTCCTGACACACACACATGGTCTGGATTGTCACCCTTCTGAAAGTGGCCTGTGGTGTCTCCTTGTGCCTTGAGAACATTATATTTTTATTAGACAGTGCAGCTCTGGACTGTGGGATAAGACAGAGAGAGACACACACAATCCCATCCCACGTGGAGGAGGCAGTGACAGGGCCGTGACACCAGGAAACAAGACCAAAGGCCTTGATAACAAGTCATTTCACAAGTGAGGAGGGTCTTCAGAGTGGGGACAAAACGAGACAAAAGAATAAAAGCAGCCTAGAACAGCCCTTAAAGAACAGGGGAAAATCCACCAAAAACGCAGTGGATCCACGAGGAACGAGGCACCAGTCCCAATACCCTGAGTTTACAGGAAAGTCGGGCCTCCCCATTGCCTGTTCTAAAACAAAGCATGCTCTCTTGAGAGGCTGAGGCAGGAGGATGGCAATTCGGAGCCCAGCCGGGTCAATTTAGTGAGACCCTGTGTCTAAGTAAAAAAGGGCCAGAGATGCAGCTCAGTGCAAAGGCTTTGCATTCAATCCCCAGTTTGGGGGCGGAGGGAGACAAGGCAGAACTACAGGCTGGAAGTTGGGCTGGAATTGAGTTTTCGTCGCTACCCGGGATCCCACCGGCCCCAGCAGTCAGCAGGTACAGCCTTGGCCACCTGAAAGAGCTCTGGGACTCAGGGATTTGGCCTCTGGGCTTCATCCGAGAGACTGCCTGTCCGTGTGCGCAGCGACCCGGGCTGGGGTTCCCCACGGTAGGGCCGTCACTAATGCAAAGCCCCGGGTGGCTTGGTGCGCACGGTCAGCAGTGTCAGGGCGCATCACTACATCACAACACACACAAAAAAGTTCCTTGTGTATTAGGAGCAATTTCCAGGATCCGTCTCTCAGTTAAAGTGTAAGGTGCAGACGGTGGGCAGGTTGTGTGGATCTGATCTGTGTTTTCCTTGGCCAGAGAAGCATTGATGGTACAAGTTCGTGGCTCTAGGGAGCGTTCGAGTGACCTGGCAACTGGGCTGAGAGAGAAATGATTGATTGTATATCCCTATGTCTCTTTGGATCCAGGGGAATAAATTGCATATGCAAACAAATGAATGAAAGAAAGCTACAGAGCTGTTTCCCAAGGCTGAAAGCTGTTCCTCGGTCAAAGCTGACCCTCAGCTCAGGAAGGTCACAGGCAGGAGCCGAAAGCCAGCAGAGCAATGGCTGTTTTACCTACAGAACTGTTGCAAGTTACTTAATCCCATCTCCGGAGTGGAGGTTCCACAGGCCTCTGGGCAGGTGGAAGCCCTGACGCTCCTGCCTACTACGATTTGGACTTGGGGACAGGCAGTCCAGCTTGCCACCATCGTGAAGGCAGCTCCCTGGGTTGGTATTTCCTCAGGGCTTTGGGAAAGTGGTCCTTCAGGAGCCAAGGCCCTGCCCAGAGCTGCCCAGCTCGGCCCAGATCTGGCTCCACCTGACGAGCGAGCCAGGTGAGTAGGTGAGCAGTGTGTCCCTGAGGTCTTCCCACATCATGCCTGTCCTCTCAGCCCAGGGGGACAGGGCAAGGATGACAAAGGGCGATGTGAGGCAATGGGGCACGGGCCAGTTTTTGAAGCACACCGGCGTCCCCGCGAGGGGGGTCAGTAAGTGACTTACTCTGCACCATGGCTCTGGGGTCAACAGCAAAAACTAGGAGAGGCTGGGAAAAATCGATAAAGTCCTTCGCTCTGAGCTACTCCAAACCTCGGAGATGCCAAACGCACCGGCGTGTCAGGAGGGACCGTAGCATGTGCCACTTCTCAAGCTTCCTTGGCCGCATCCCTCAGGGAGGAGAACCATTCAAATCCTTCAGAATAAAGGCAACTATGGTCTCAAGGTGCATCCATTTACCTACAAATGACTCAAGTTTCTCTTTCTTCATGGCACAGTAGCCCCCCATGGTGTGTAAATACCACATTTCCTTTAACCACTCATCTACCGATGGACAGATATAGGCCACTTCCCAGATTTAGCTGTTGTGAATTGTGCTGCTATGAACATGCATATGTGAATACCTGCCCCTAACTCTTCCGGGAAGACTCCCAGAACGGGAGTAGCTGGCTCAACTGAATTTCTACTTTTAGTTTTCTTAGCTGAAATATCACATGGTTCCTCTTCTATGAGAAAGCAAAATTATAATGCGGAGCAAACTAAAAGATACAGAGTAGGAAGCTGGGAGATAGAGCTTTCTCAGCCGGGCCGGGGATGGAGAGACAGAGGGAAGGAAGGAAAGGGGTAGAAAAAGGAATTAACATGTGCCTACACACGCCAGCGCCACAGGAGGATGTGAACATTGCACACTGCAAACGTGTACTAATAACAACATTTAAGGTAACCCAGGGAGCTCTGAGAAGCCCTGGTGAGACCAGAGTCAGCCTCGGAGCCCTTTCCTTCCTCCCCACTGAGCATGTGTAGCCGGCCTCAAGGGCATAGGGACAGGGGCCTCTCATGGGCTGTGTGACCGCCGGATAGATTTTAGGATTAGCAGCGTCACCTCACTGGACCCAGAGGGACAGAGGCGCCCTTTGTTACCCAGCGTGCTCCAGGAACGCGCCTGCGCTTCCTTGCTTTTTCAGACGCTGCTCGGTCAGTCTGTCCACCTGAGACAAGCGGGATCCTCGGGCCTGAGTTGCTTGGTTCCACAGGGACGGAGAGACATTCACGGTGCAGCTGCAATGCTGTCGCCTCTGAAGACTTATTTCAACTTTGTCGCTTGGGAATTTTTTCAATAGATCCTGGATTTTTCTTTTTATAAAATGTCATGCCAGGGCCTGAGCCTCAGCCTTGCTCTGTTCCTCATTCTCGGGGCCGGGTGAGTATTAAATCTGTCGGAAGTTTCACACTGACCAATCGGATCCCATAACCTGTGGAGCTTTACTGTTCTCCTCGGGGAAGGTGAGATGTCAAAGTCCCAGTGCAACCCTTTGCCAGGTGTGTGACTCTGGGCGGGTGAGTGGCCTCCTCCCTCTGCACTGTCTCCTCATCTGTGCAGTGGGTAATAAAATCTGCGTTACAGGGAAGTAACTAGGGGTTAAACCAGAGTCTCTGTTTGTCATAGTCCGGCACAAAGTAAGAGCTCAATTAGGACCTAACTGAGTCACTCCTCCTCCCAGGACTTCTGAGTCTAATTTACTTGTTTACCTGAAATGGGTGGTGAGCTGGCCCTGCCTTCTGACCTCCAAGGGACTTGTCAAGGTTTGTAAAACACCTCGAGTATTCAGAAATGGTCTCTGTCCAGACACCCCTGCATTCTGTCTCCTCTCCCCAAGAGTCCCAGGTCATGAGATACTCAGGGTCCTTCTGAGCTGTAGAGTGAGGAGGCCCTTGCAGGGGAGGTGAACCTCACCTGCCCGTCCATGCAGGGCTGGCCGGAGCCTCCTGGCTCCAGTGCTGAAAGCCCCTTTCTAGGCAGCTCCTGGAAATCTGACTTTCCTATGGGCACAGGCACAGGTAGCAGCCTCACCCCTGGAGTCGCTCCTCGCCCTGGCCTGGGCTGTGCTCCCCCTCCCTCATCCCCTGGTGTCCTGGGCCTCAGGTCACTGGCAGTTCTCAGTGTGCCACCTGCGCAGCACTCAGGGTCCCTTGTGGCCAGGAACTAAGTCTCTTCATGTCGAGTTCAGCCTTGAGCCCCTCAGCAGCTCTCAGGGACCAGGGCAGGGTCTCAGCAGGAGGAAGCCTGGAGGGGTGGAGGGCAGGCTCCAAAGGGCTGAGACCTGCTCAGTCAGGGAGGTGCAGCCAGGAAGACATGGGAGGACTGTCCCGTCTCCTCCCTGCCCAGGGCACAGGTCTAGCTCAGCTGTCCTTGCCCAGCTGGGATTCCACACCCATACCATTGTCCTAAATCCTAAACACAGGAGCATTAACTCAGAGTCTTTTTTTTTTCTTGGTACAGTGAGAGGGTGAGGAAGCGCAGAACGATGGTCAGGGCGTGCACAGTGTGGATGGTGGAGTGGAACTCACCAGGTGGGCAGCCCGGCGGAGCTATATCCTTGGCACTGGTTCTGTTTTGTTTTGTTTTTTGAGACAGGGTCTCTCTATGTAGTCCAGTCTGTCCTTAAACTCACTATGTACCCCAGGATGGCCTTTAAGTAATGATGATCTTCCTGCCTCAGCCTCCCTAGTGCCGGGATTACAGCCCTCTCTTGAGACAAGATTTTATCAAGTCACTAAATTACCCAGGCTGGGCTCAAATGTGCAGTCCTCTGGCCTCAGCCTAGCAGCATGCTGGTGTACAGAGCGGTGCCCACCACACCCAGCCCGGCACACTTTGATCTCATCTGTCACCAGCCTTGGCCAATGGGTGAGGGATTCTTGTGACATCATGAAAATCACCGACTCCACCTGGGGTGTATTCAGTGGGAATCCTTGAAAGTGAAGCCCAGGAATTTGCCTGTGAACCAGTAGTACTGGTGTAAACTGAATCTGCAGGAGACATGATCTGGTTGTGAAACTTTCCCCACTCACCCCATTTCCAGCCACCCCCCCTGGATCCAGTCCTGGACTCATCGCAGACCAGGGTCAAGGACAGGCCCAGCAACCTCAGGCCAGGGGGTACAGGTAGGGTAGAGAAGAAAGACACGGCCTGGCTTGACCTTCTCCCAGCTTGGGGCAGAACCTGGAATCCTGAGAAGATGGCCCTGGGTCTTGGTCTGCCTGGAGGCATCAGGCTGTGTCTTGTTTGTTTTGAGTTTTGAATCTAAAAAATTAAACCCTGGGTATTTCTCACCTGGCAGTGGACCTCAGGAGAGGACCCAAGGAGAATCCCAGAGCTCGTGGAGTTGAGTTTATAATTGCGTGTGTGCGTGTGTGTGCGTACCCTGCGACTCTCTAGAGCAAGCGAGCGTGGAATGATTGCTAGTGACACAGCAGAGTGTACCAGGTATGCAGCGTGGCTTCTTAAAACTGGTTTGCTCAACCGCTTTGAGATTCTGTTTTCTCATCTGTAAACTGCGATGATACTACCTACCCTACAGCACTGTTGCTGGAATTAAACGAATTGGTGGAAGTAAAGCACCTAGAATTTTGTTTGTATTTGGCCTCCGTGTCACCCATCACAAGCCAGCCATTGCTTCCGGTACCTCTTCAAAAGCCAGTCCTCCAGCAGGCGCTTGAGGGACAATCCTGCAGGGTGTCCCAGAAGCAGGACAGGAAGTGGGTAAACCTGGCACCACCGTCAGTGAGCTCTGCTGCCTGTGCCCCTTCACAGGGAACTAGGGACCTAACACGTTGCCTGCCTGCTCCTGTGAATTCACCTGCAGAAGGAGAGCAATCTCTGTCCTTACTCAAGAAACCTCCTGAGGATTAACGGGGACCATCACTATCGTGTGGGTGCCCCAGAGGTTTCTAGGAGACACGGCTGCATTGTCTCCGCCACCTGCTTCTCAGAAAACTGTCTTCCCTACACCAGAGCAGTGGGGAAATGGTCCCCAGAAACTGCGTCTCCTTATCCACACTCCCTGCAGTGGTGGAGAGCTGAGGAGAGGGCTGGACAGGCCCGGCTGCTGGCTCCTGGCTGGAGGGGCTGGGAACCTTCAGACCCCCACCCTCCGAGAGGAGTGCAGCCTCCCTTGGCTTCTCCCTGGCTCCAGGCTCTGCCCAGGCTCGCTCCAGGTATCTCTGGGGCATCAAGGCGGCTCCGAAGACAGCTCAGGTGCCCTGGAGCCGCCAGAAGGTGCCAGAGAGTCTGACGCAGTGGCTCAGGAAGGCCCTGCCTAAAAATAGCACCTCCAAATCTCAGGCCACACAGGAGGTAGGAGCCAGGAAAGGGCATCGGGCAGTGTCCTTTGACACAGGGCTTTGTACAGCCAGACTTCCCCAACTGCTTAGTGCTGGCTGAAAACAGCTTCTGGGCCCTCCCGGGAGCCCAGCTTCGGTTCTAGGAGGAGGGAGCATCTCCTGTGACTCCTGGGGTCACATAGGTTACAGCAGCTTGCCGCTGGGAAAGGCAGGACTCAGCGTGGGCCCTCAGGGATGCGAGGAAGATGAAGGTAATAGGTCCGTGCACGGACCTGGAAGCCAAATAAGGGTAGGGGCCCTGCTCTCCCAGCTGCCAGCTCAGCCAGGTGCTTAAATTCATGGAGCTTAACTTCCCCTCTGTATGAAGGGACAGCTATGCATTACAGGCCTCTACCTTCTGGGGGGTCGGGGGGGGGGTTGCTTATACCAGAGCAGATAAAAGTGTTTATCGCAATGCTCAGTGTTCTTGCTCTCCATAAATGCCTGTTATTAGAATAAAACGAAAGTGAAAGTGTCTTGGTTCTTTCTTGTGTCTGCCAGGCTGCGATACACAGGCACAGCACTCTGCCTGCTTCCAAAGGCCCTGCAGGTGGAGGTGCTGCCCCGCTCCCACCACCCTCTGGAGGAGACATTTCCTTCCCCTTCCCCCAGAGTGAGGGACCCACAAGGCAGGGTTTCAGGAAGAGGCATGGAGCCGCGCCTCAGCCCTGTCTTTCTGGAAGGCCCCTGTCACAGTGCTGGGATAGGGGACAGAGTGCCAGCCCATGGCCACTGGCAGAAAGCAGTGGGAATGAGCTTAGGAGAAGCCTGAGACACCGCAGGAAAAGTGTAACCCACAGCCCGTGGAGCAACGGCTCCCTCTTCTTCCCAGGAGGAAAGGGGCCCTGGCCAGCCTCTCACGGCCTAGCCTCACGGCGCACGCGACGGCAGATTTTCCATCTTGGCGGAGGCCCTGGTGTCTTCCCTGGGAGCTGCTACCCAGAGCTCGGGGTTCAATGCAATCCATGGCTCTCCAGCTCAGGCTCTCCAAGCCCTCTTTTGCCCCTCTGTGACAAAGGAACCTCTGAAAGCTGGGAGGCTGAGGCAGAAGGATCCCAAGGGCCAGCCCACTCCAGGCAGCTTAGTAACTTATTGAGACCCTGTCTGAAAAATAAAAATTAAAAAACCAGGAGACGAGGAATGTAGCTCAGTGTAAAGGTTCTCGGTTCAATCCCCAGAACCCCCCGCCACACACACACACAAAAGGAAAATAACTCCTATCCCCTCTCACGAGGACTTCAAGAAATGAAATAACCTGCACTATAGAGCAAACCTGTGCGAGTTATGAATGCAAAGCCTTTGCCTAGGTCCCCAATGAACCGGGCAGGGAACAGTAGGAATAGTGACTTTGGCCTCTTGCTTTGCTCTCCAGATGCACTAGCCACAGGTGTCCACCTGTTCCCCAGCTATGGAACGTCTGCTCTAACATTCTGGGTGCTAGATCACTCCAGGAGGCCCCCAGAGCCCAAGGACTGGCCAGAAGACAGCAGCAGCCACAGAGGAAGGGAACTGATGCTGTTCCAAGGGTTGGGGCTTTGCCACAAATGTCCCCAACCTGCCCAGCTGCTGCTGTGGTGCAGGTCCTCCGGAGGTGCTGGACCCCAGGGCTGTGCCTGGAGCTGCCCTTGGCCTGGAAGGAGCTGGTCAGTCCCCATCCTTTGCTCTCAGCTTGTCATGGGAGGTTTAAGAGGCCAGCAGGGCAGTCCTGGGGGTGGGAGACTGTGGGGATTTGCAGTAAAAGAAGTTTTTCTGGTAACCTGGTGATTTAGGGAAGGGATCTCTTTTTTTTCTAACTGCCTTGAGCCAAGGATTGGAAACTGCACAGAGCTGATTTTCCTTCTGTTTGCATTTGGACTTTGGGAAATCAGGCCTGCTGTGTGGTCCTCTCTCGGCTCCCTGGGGAGAATCCCCACCTCTCTGCTTTCCATTTATTATTTTGCCTACTACTGGGGCCATCAGTGGCTGAAATTTTTGTTTTTAATCTGCTCACAAATACTTCCTCCATCACGCCGGTGCACTGAGGAACTGTGAAGATTCTAACGCAGCACAGATGGCAGATCAGGAGTCAAACTATCAAACCAGGAAAAAAGAAACCTCAGCCTGTTTCCCCACTGAACTTGCTCCGGCTTGCACAGAAGGGTGGGTCTTGTGTGGAGATGGTGCTTCTGTGAAAGACTCCTGTCCCTCCTTGGAGAGGAGGACAGACTTTTTCTTCGGGCTCAGCGACTCCCCGACTGAGGCCCGGGTGGCTCCTCAAGCCCTGAGCAGATGAGAACCCGAGCCCACCCTTGCTTCCACAGGAAGATGGGGAACCTGGAGGAAAATGATTCAGCCCAAACTGAAGCCAAGTCAGTACTGCCAGGAGGGGAAATCGTGCCACAGGTTAGACCGTGACACGCCAGCCCTCTGAGAAACAGGTTCACCCTCGAAAATACCACTTCCTTCTGCAGGCCTGTCTCCGGGGCGATATCACTGCCAGTAGCATGCCTCATCCGTCATCCACGAGGCACTGGGAGACACAGTGATGAGTCACTCCCACCTCAGCCCTGGCTCCCACAGGATGTGTACCAGTCTCTCAGGGCACTGTCATCAACTTGGGACAATAATCAATTTCAGTCTCTCTCTCTACTGGTGAGAACCTTGAGTGAGCAGGAGCACCCGAGCAGAGCCCCAGCCCTGATCATTCCCGAGCCGGCCTGTCTGAGTCAGTCCCTTCAGAACAGATGTCATAACCGTGGGGCTCAGCCCTGCCCTGGTGGAGGTGCCATCATAAAGTCGGGGCGAAGTCCTCAGCCTCTCCCTGAGAGATGGGACCTTTCCACTCATCCTCCGTGTCCTGTTCTCTTCCTCTTCTGTCTGCTCCTCCAATAAAACATGGAAATGACTCGTGCAAATGATTTCAAGTTGCAGAGACAGGGATAGAGGCTGGGCTAGAATTTGCACTACGAAATAAATTGATGATATACCTATCATCCTAGCACTCTGGGAGGCTGAAGCAAGAAGAACACAAATTCAAGCCCACGCTGGGCAATTTAGCTACTTAGTGAGACTGTCTCAAAAAGTGGGGGGCTGGAGATGTTCCTTAGTGTGAACATCTGATTGAAGCCTCAGAACCCCTCAAACCCCAAACAGTTGAAGCCTTTTGAGTCTTCTTGAAGTGCATCCCTAGGAATGCAGTCATCAGCAACACCTGACCAGCTTGCTGATATATAGGGACTCGTGGGTCCTGGTGCCCACGGACTGACCACGCACGCAGCGTAAGCTTCTGACCACAGGAAAGCCTGGGAACGGGTGGGCTAAGTCTCAGGCTGTGCAACTCAGGGTGCTGGGGAGAGAAGCTGGTGTCAGGGGCTAAGTACCCGGGTCTCTCTCCACCTCCGGAAGCACCCTGCCTCAAGCTTCCTGCTCATGAAACTTGTCTGCAAAGCAAACCAAGCACACAGCTTCTCTTTGTTCTTCCTCCTCGTTGTGGAGGGTTCGAGTTAGAGGCTGGGATCAAACCCAGGGCCTTCCGTGTTATTTATATTTTTAAAACAGAAAACAAGGAACTTGAACGCCATTGGGGGACCTGTCACCCAAGTTATGATGGTATTTCAAGGACACCAAGAAGGCTCCTGTCCTCTAAAGCTCCCTCAGTGCACCGGCTCTGGGTCTGAAATGCCGTCCACATCCATGAGGGTGCTGCATATGCCTCAGCTGGGCTTCGTGTTTCTGGGGTCCTTGGGGTGCCAACGTGGCCTTGATCCACCTGTCGGCCACTCAGAGTCCAGCTTTTCAGTAGCCACAGCTTTCCCTAGCTCCCTCGACGCCATACACCTACTTTATTCTCGCTTATACTACCGGCATTCTGCATAGTGTTCTAAAGTCAGTGGTTGGTACATGTCTCACTAGCTTTTGGGTTTTTCGCTATTAAGCACACGTGACTAAAACAGTCCAGTAATTCCTGTTGCTGTAAAACAACTGCTCTTTTCGTCTTTGCGATGCACACAGTTACTATCACTGTGCCTGTGAGATTCTACACAGGTGTCATCAAGGCTTGGAAACTGTTTTTGCGTTCTTCACTGACCTGAATTTCTTTTCATACACACTCTTCCACAGAGCTACTTAAACTTCGTTATTATCCTTCGTGGCAAAATGGTTAATCAATTTGATCATCCCTAATGGCGAAACAATATTCCATCCACTTAATAAGCACTTAACCAACTGCCTTTGTTGGGCATCTGAGCAATTTCCAGATTTTTATCACTACGCATTATGCAGCTGCATTTTTATGCAAATGGATTTTCATCTTTGGACTGATTTCCTGACAATGGCTTCCCTTGGAGGGAATTTCCCAGGACCGGTTGGACTTTTAATTTCAGGAAGGCAAGGATTGCACTTGCTGTCTCCTTGACATTTCACAGCTCCCCCACCTGCTCTCCTGACCTGCCCAGCCCACCTCGAGGGAGGGCTCCGTGCTGTGTGGCTCTCACGGTAGGGGAGGGAGTAGTCCTGACTTTCTTATTTTCTTCCTGGAAAGGAGTTGATGCTTCTACTCAGGGAATACTCTATTCCTTGAAGGCTCTGGCTTCCAGATCACACATTCCAATCAAGGTAGCTGGGGAGGAACCTTCTTAGCAATTGCTGGGGGAAGGACCCTAGTGCACAAGGCTGGCTGCCCTCCTGGTGGATGAGGACAGTGCCCCTTGAGATCCCCTTGCACCCTTCCACTCCCTAGCAGTGAGAGATGAAGGTAAGAAGAGCTTCTTCCAGCCAAAAGGCTTCTGGACCAAAAAAACCCAAGACCTCAGAGCCGAGCCAACATCTGCTTTAATCTGCGTTTCCAGGCGATCTGGAGCCGTTCATTTCAAGCTACGTGTACTCAATAAACAAAACAGGAGAGGTTAATGTCTCATTAATTGGCCTCCTCGTGGGCCTCAGCAGGATAACACCTGGTGTATTGGGGGCAGCGTGGGCTCTCCAAGTCCCAGCCCTGCCACTTACCAGCTGTGTAGCAAAGCGCGAAGCACTTGACCTCAGCGATTTCCTTGGAGGCTGTGCTATGGGAGCAGGGCCGGTGCCTGGGGACTCCACAGAGTTATTGTGAAATAACCGATGCAGCATGTGCACGTGTGCTTCGTGAGTACTGAGCAGTGCCGCGGGTTTTGAGCATTAGTGCTTCAATGACTGTCAGAGGCCCCCGGGAGACCTACCTTCACGTTTGCCACGGAGGCTCTGACCTACGTCTTCTCTGTAGAGCATCATGTTATGGAGCTTAACAGCTCAATCGAGTCACCAAAAAATGTAATTTAGATAATCATATGTTAAGTGTTATTTTATGTGTAAGATACTGAGCTTTTGTGGAAAATAGAAAAAGAAACTGTCAGTGGGTACTTGACTCTTACCCATCACTTCTTTGAAAATTTTTATTTTTATAGGTACATGTTTGCAGTACATAATGATTATATTCATCCTGAGTTTTTGTATTTGTTTGCTTTTGACTGCACTGGAATTGAATCTCAGGGTCCTCACTGAGATATACCCCCAGCCTTTCCTCCTCCTCCTCCTCCTCCTCCTCCTCCTCCTCTTTTTCTCCTTTTTTTTTTTTTTTTTTCTTGGTACCAGGGATCAAACTCACGACCTCAAGCTTGCCAAACAGGCGCTTGTTTGCTGAGCTAAATCCCTGACCCATACCCCCAGACTTTTCTTATTTTTTAAACAAGGTCTCATTAAGTTGCTAAATTACCCAGCCTGGCTGGACTCAAATCTGTAATCCTCCTACCTCAGCTTCCCAGAGTGCTGGGAGCACTGGTGTATACCACCACACCAGGCTATCCACCCTTTATCCTTATGACAACCATGTATGATAGACATTATTGTTTCCATGCAGAAAAATTGCTAAAAGGCACATATATGCATATTATTCCTGTACAGAAAGTACCTGCTAAAAGTCATTTTTGTGCCTGCCAGAGCTGGGATTTGAGCACTGTCTGTCTGACCACAGGGCCTGTGCTCTTGCCCTGATTGACTTGTTATCTCTCTGACCCTGGAACTTTAGTCAAGATAAGCAACAGGTCCTGAGAATGGGCAAAATGTGCCAGATGGAAGAAAGTGCCCTGATAGCTTCAGTGTGTATTGGTTAGCTGTGGCTGCGTAACAAGTCACTCCAAAAATCCACTGCCTCAAAATACTATGCATGTATTTAGCTCTCAGGTCTGTGGTTTGATCTAGTGGTTCTTCTAGAGCAGCCCCATGCAGGCTCCTGCAGTCAGCTGTAGGTCAGCTACAGACTGAGCTATTGACCTTGGCTGGTCCTCCTTAGTGTGGACCTTGGCAGGGTCAATAAGGCTGAGTCAGCTGTGCCTCGCCCCATCTGCTGTCCCAGAGCAAGCTAGCCTGGGCTTGTTCTCATGGCAGAGATGGAACTCCAGCAGGGATCAGAAGCAGGTAGACTATCAGGGCCTCTGCTCACAACTGGCCCATGGTCACTCCTGCTGGCTAACAAAAGAAACAATATTTCTCTCCTGTATGCTGAACCTTCATTAAGGCTTTTGATGCACGTTTCACCCCGGAGAGAGGGACCCCACCAGCAGCCCCACTCTGCAGCCTGAGATACTGAGGTAGAGGCCTTAAGCAGATGTGCCCGAGAGGTCAAGCATCTGAGAGGCAGAAGTCACATTAGAACCCAGAGCCCGAGCTCTGTCACCTATGCCCCATGGTGAGGTGTTTGCAGCACAGTTCTCCCCAGAGGGAGAGAAACTGGCAAGGGAGGACACGGGGTAGGTGGCACTGCCCCGAAGGCCCACCTGTGCAGCTCTGGCAGGTAGCCAGGGAGCAGACTTCTGTGACCTTCTCCAGGAAGCTGCTGAGGACAGAGCAGGGAAGGGGCTGGGAGGACAGTGTGGTCTGTCATGGTCCTCACACCCCTGGGTCACTGAAAATGCTGGTTTTGCCGCACTTGATTTCTTAGCAATGTCCACACACTGTCCATGTGTGCCTCAGCCAGAGAGTGGTTTGTCTAGGAAGAACTGGGAGGCCCTGGGTGTCAGAGGCCCAGCCCACTGCCAGTGGGTGCAGCAGGCATAGAAGCAGCTCTGGTGGGGAAGGCAGGGACTTCCTCCGGCCCCACCCAGCCTCGGGAGAAAAGAGCTGCAGACACACAGGACTGGGACCCGGGGATGGTGAGAGGGCTTTGGGGGGCTCCTCAGTAACAAAGGGAGGAAGTGAATATGCAGTATTAGTAATTACACTGTGTGCATCCCAATTTGTATTTCAATATGTCATTTCCATAATAAAACTGCCAGAGTGAGTAACTAATGATACAGACTCCTGTCGGGGAGTTGGAGAGGAAGGAGGGGCAGTGCCCCCCACCCCTGCCATAACAAAATTGCCTTCAGCAAGAAACTCCGGTGCAGACTAGCTGTGGAGAAGCCGATGGAGTTCAGGGGAGGAAGAGTCAAGGTTGACCACCCAACTGCCCAGCTGCCTGGGCTCCGTACTATGAAGCTCTGCAGGACCCCCAGAATGGACCAGGAGATGGCTCTGGGGCACTGGAGAGCCCCCAATGCAAAGTCAGAGACAGCAACTGTCTCCTGAAGGTGGCTGTCACATCGAAGGGCCCTGAATCTATTGGCCTTCTCCTGAGGTCACCCTCTCCCTTTGCTTGAAGTCAGCATTCTGGTGGCCTCCCAAGGACCCACTGCTGACCCAAGTTCCCAGCATCAGATTCTCTTTTTTGGAGGATCCGCTCTCTCCAGGCCCTAGGCTGTCCATTGTGACAGGAGTCACATCACAAGTGGTAATTGTCAGTTTATTTCCCCTTGCTCAGATCCTGTGAGCCCCACCCCCACCCCCAGGGCAGTGAAAGGCGGCTCAGGAGCTCCTGGCCAGGACCTGAGCGGGGCGGTGGGAGGTGGAGGGTGGTGGGAGGTAGGTGCAACTTTCTCCCTTTTCTCCTTCCCTGCAGGACCAGGTGAGACTCCTCCGGCTCCGCCCACAGCTCACTGCCTCATTCTCCATGGAAGTGAACTCGATCCTGAAAAACAACAGAATCGATGTCCAAGGGTGAGCAAGTAATGACAGTACCCCCAACTGTGTGCTGCCTTCCCAGTTACAGACACCGCACCAGCTGATTCTCGTGACAGCTCTGAGTGGAGGCCGAGGATGTGCATTAGAATGACTTTCATTTTCAGAAGAGGAAGCCACGGCTCCAGGAGGCTGAGACAGGAAAATGGAAAGTTCAAGCCCAGCCCAGGCAATTAAGCAACTTGGTGAGACCCAGTGTAAAAATTTTAAAACTTCTTAAAATGGTCTGGAGATGTAGCTCAATACAAACCACCCTGGGTATCACAAAAAGAAAAAGAAGTAAACCAAGGAAAAGACTCAGTGATCCATATCCAAATCACAGAATGAGCATGTCTGGTGTGAGCGCAAACTGGAACTCAGGTCCCAATTCCAATTTGGGGGCTGATAGGGAATGAATTAGAGGTCATTCCACTCAGCAGGCTGAGATGTTATCACAACCCCAGAGCCTGAGGGCTTGGATTATCCTTAGCTTCAATTTCTTGAGGTCAACACAAAAAAGAGAGGATGTAGACAGAAAGATCTAACCCCTGCTGCAAAAGTGATGCGAGCTGACTTCTTTAGAAATATCCTCTAACTTCTATCTTACAGCTAAAAGTTTTGTCAGCATAAAGGGAAATCAGAGAATTTCTCTAGCCAAGACCCCTGAAACACAAACTCTACAAGTGAAAGAATTACACAATATAGTTCCCAGTCTTCAATTTTAGCCACTGTTATTTCTCCTCAGATAAGACTAGCATTTAAGAGTCACCATCAAAGAAAAAAAAATCAAGATCAAGCAACAAATAAGTAGGAAAAGTCTTTGTGTTGTGGGTTTATTTGTTTTGTTTTGTGAGACAGGGTCTTGCTGTGTAGCCCAGGCTGGCCTCAAACTTACAGTGATCCTCCTGCCTCAGCCTCCCAAGTCTGCACCATCTCCAAAACTGCTGGCTTCCCCATGACGCAGCCGTGGCTCTTTGTACTTTTATCTTTTTTTGGTACTAGGAATTGAACCTGGAATCCTCACACCGAGCCACACAGGACTCCACCCCACCCCGCCTTTTTTTTTTTTTTTTTAATTTTTTGGGCTTGAGAGGAGACACCCCTTGTCTGCTAGGTCACAAGGTCCAGTACTGGTGACCCAGTTGGGAACATCCCTACTCCTTCGCACTGTCTGGGTCCTTCCATTGTGCATGTCCTGGACATAATAAAAATTAACTGTTTTAGCAAAACGGAGAGGGGGTGAAGTTCCTTCACACTACTGAATGCTGTGCACCTTTTCAAAAGAATAGGAAGAGCAGAGAGATATGTTTGTATGTAGGAAAAAACAAATGACCCCATACATATATAGTATAATTTCTTCTGTGCAAGAAAAAAAAGTATCCATCTACAGAATTCTGCGTTTCTGTTTGCCTCAGTGGGTGCCAACCTCTGAATAAGAACCTGGAAGGACTGCAGTGAGTGCAGGGAAAAGGAGGATTACACTTTTCAACACCCTTCTGTATGTCAGATCCTTATTGCTGTTCTTACGTGAAAAACACAGGCCACAGCTGGCCTCAGCGTTCCTCTCTGCACCTGTGAGATTCTCTGGGCCCTGAAGGCTGCTCTGACTCCAGGTTTGGGCATCCCAAATCTAGTCAGAGCCTGAAAGCTTCTGACCCCTGGAAACCCGCAGCCTGCTCGGCCCTGAGTGTGGAGGACGCAGCCCCTGCAGAGGAGCCGAGCCCTGGAAGCCTGGAGGGGTAGGAGGGCTGCGGGCTGCTGCTGTCACCTGGCTGGGCTCCAGGAAGCAACGGTGAAAAGCTATTGGCAACTCTGACAAGGAGGAAATTGCTTTCTACTGTGGGAAAGAGGAGCTCCATTTTGAGGACAAAAGGTAATCGCCTGACAAAACGCTTACTTAGGAGACAGGCCAGGGAGTGGGAGGGGTGTTGCTGGGCAGGAGCACACAGATGCCGTCCTCTCTGTCCCGTGTCCTGTGGCCCGGGCCTGGTCAGGGCTTCGCAGGCCACTGGAGAAGCAATGCATGAGAGACTGTGGTCAGGGCTGTCCTGGCCCCTGTGCAAGCCACTGAACCTGTGGGGACCCCATTTCCCGTCTGTACACTAACAGCTGTAATCGCCACTTGGACTGGGTGAGACTGTGTTTGAAGTTCTCAGCCCAGTACCAGGCACCCGGTCACCGGTCATTGCTGAGTGACTAATGGCTGATAGCTCTGTGATTGTTACACAGGCAATGTGAACAGTAGTCAAGAATTGGCTCTGGGACCCAACCAACTGGCTAAGATTTCCAGCTCCTGCGAATACTGGCTGTGGGACTTGGGCCATCTCTTGATCTTTATGTACCTTAATTTACTTATCAGTAAAGTGGGGGTGATGCAGGTATTATACTGACCTCCTAGAGCCATTGCTAGGATTCACTGAACTAATATCCACTAAAGAATGTGCACCGGGCCCATGGTGGTCAGCAGTGAGGGACACCCCCCCTTCTACAGCCAGAGGACGATGTTTCAAGTCTCAGCTGCCCTGGGGGCAGAATTGAGACCCAAAAGCCTCCCTTCCAGATTTCAGGACCAACACTCTTCTCTAGATGAGGCTCCAAGTGGCTTGGTCAGCTGGAAGCATGAACTGAGTGTCTACTTGCTGTGCAGACTTGGGTGGCTCTGCTAGTTGGAGGATCACAACCGTGGGGCCAGCTGAACAGAACAAGACCAGGTGGCCTGTGGCACTGCCACCCCTGACACTGGTGTGTACCTCAAAGTCTGAGATCTGTATCCGTCCAGGTAGGTCATCACTGCTCAGACTTGTACCTGGCTGTGTGCCCCAGAATGACTCTTTCCCAAGAGGAGCGGTGCTCCCCCAAAACCTCCTCCACTGCATCTAGCCTCTCGGATATCCCAGAAGAGTGGACCCTACAAAGGTGACGCCACCCACATCACCCTTCTCAGACACCCACGTCTAAAGCCACTTGCCACGGGAAAGATACTCGGCTTAAACTGTGAGCAGCAGTTCAGAGCTAATCAGGAATTGGTTAGGCAGCTCCTTAAAAAGTAGGAGGACACCCCAAGATGCCGACCCTGTGCGTTCTGGGGGCAGATGGGGTGTCCATCAGCCCTAACTGGAATGAACACCCTGGGGGCAACTTGGAAACCTTTCTGCAATCTTCAAGATGTGCGAATGTGTATCCAGGTCTTCCTTCCAGAAATGCATCCTCAAGAAAGGATCGAGGCTATGAACAAAGAGCATGCTATAGGGCACTTAGTGTAACATTGCTTCCAGCAGAAAAAATATTTGCAAACGATCTTTCTATCTACCACCGGGAGACTGGTTAAATACGTTATAGTGCAACTGTACAATGGAATATTATACAGCCATTCAAATACTCTATAGTAAAGTCATACTGGCCTGGAAAGATGTTCATGATTCATTACAGAGTGAAAAAAAAATTGGGTTAGAAAACAGTCTCTATGATATGACACAATTTTCATAAAAATATGTATTTTATACACACACACACACACTGTGTAACTGGGGAAAGCATTCTTTTAGGAAGAACTTCGCTCCAGGAACATGTAATACAGGGAGGTACCCAGGTTCTTCACTTCATGGCAGGGGAAGTACGACTCACACAGAAGCAGAGGGGTGTGGGCGTGTATATAACATGAAAAATGGTATCAGTAGCAACTGGGGTTTGGATGACATTCATTGTCATATTTTC
>PVLA01014814.1:0-28501 GCA_004027455.1 Hydrochoerus hydrochaeris
CTAGAGGCCCTGCCCTGGTAGTCCCTAAAGGGTTGCCTGCATCTCCCATGAGTCTCTTCGGCTGCCACTCTTCATAGGAAAGTGCCTCAATCACCATTAAAGTACGAGTCCTTAAAAAAATAATAATAAATAAAATAAAATAAAAAGAAAAGAAAATCCCTTTGAGCCATGGGCAGGGCTCCAAACGGAAGGCGGGACTTCCGCTCTCTCGGGCGTTCGTCAGTCAGGAGCCGGAAGCGCTGCGGGGCGGGAAGGTTGTAGTTCTGCGCTAGCGCTGCTTTTACGCAAGTGGTGGCGCAGCCGCCTCGACTGTCCCCTCGGCAGTGAGGCCCCCAGAGCGTCCTCGCGTCCTTGGTAAGTAGGACAGGAAGCTGAAGAATGTGGCCCCGGCACTGACCTCCTGTTGCCGTCTTCGTTGCCACGGGGAAGCGACCTCCCCGCCGTCCTAACCAGGATTCAGTCGCCCCGTGTCACCCGCAGCAGACGCCTGACGATTCATTTATTTAAAACGGGCGTCCGTTTTTCTACCCCATTTCTCCTTGGCTATCCTGAAGGAATCAAGCATCATTCCAGTTTAAAAAAAAAAGTGCTGCCTGTAAAGCATTGTTCATTTTTTTTTTTTTCGTTTTTCTTTTCAGTATCCGGGATTGAACCCAGGGCCTTCTCACGGCGTTACATCTCTAGCCTTTTTATTTTTTATTTTGAGACAGGGTCTTGCTAAGTCGCTAAATTGCCAAAGATAGGGCCAGAGCTTACCATCTTCCTGCTTCAGCTGCACAGTGTGTACCACCACGCCCGAGGGGAAGCTTTTTGGCGTGGTTGCTGACTATTCTTTTCCTTCTGGGTTCTGTGTTCCTTCAAAGTAGGAATGTAGAATGTTGCCTACTTGGGATCTTTTACCTAAAGTGTTCTTACTAGCTTTATGACAATGGACTTCCACACATATAAAATGATCATAAGTAAGTAAAAGAACCAATTTCAAGTATCTCCACAATGTATGTTGCAGAGCAGGTACTTGATAAATGTTAGGCTCCTATTTTAGCTTTCAATACACAGTAATTACTGTGTGCATATTTTTTTAAATGAGCAAAGAATATGCAAAAAGACGAGTAATTTTTCTTTCTTTTTTTTATTTATTTATTTATTTTTTGAGATAGGGTCTCACTATGCAGTTCAGGCCGACCTTAGGCTCACTTTGTAGCCCAGGCTGGTCTCAGAACTTGCCACAATCTGGCTGCCTCAGCCTCCCAAGTGCTGGGATTACAGGAGTGCGCCACCACACCCGCTAAGACTAGCAACTTTTAACTTTTAGTTTATAATTAAAGTATGGTACATTTTACATGTGTGTCCATATATTTTTTTTACAGGTAATGGTAAAGCATTGATCAGTTGCTCCGGAGCTCAATTGAAGCAAAACAGAAAGATGGCAGCAAACTCTTCAGGACAAGGTAATTAATGCTGTGGGAATTTCTAATATTACTAGAAACTTTTCAACATACAGTAAATACATTTGGATTAGGAAACATTTAGTATAGGACAGTTACGGTAGCCAGAATTTAAAAATGAGTAACAGAGTAAAACACCAAATTTGAAATCAGCCCAATATTTTGTTAGATATACAGTATCATTAATATTATTAATCCTGTGTTTTCACTGGTATTAAAGATTATTTATTCATTCTGTAAACCTCTGACATCTGTGTTTTGTTTTGTTTTTTACTTGAAGCCAGAATCACTTTTACATTGTCATCAGACAATATTCATGCCTTTGTCATTCTAAAATCTTTCACATACATTTTGTGTTAAAATATCTCTCACCAAATCAAGCTAGATACATGAGTTGCTTTTTATTTTAAAATGTTTTATAAAAGGAAAATTTAATCTCTAGAATACTAACTTGCACTTTGTAAGTGTTTTCCTGTTTAAAAGTTGAAGTAGGGCGCCAAGGGAGGGTTTAGTTCATTGGTGTAAGTGCCTGCTTGGCAAATGGCGAAGTCATGAGTTCAATTTCCGGTACCAAAACAACAACAACAACAAAAAAACTTGAAGTAGGCCTCTATTTCCTTTCCTTATCAAGTCTGAACTTGTTTGATTTTTATGCACAAGTATGATTGAAAGATGCAATGTTTTTTTAAAAAGCTTCCTAAATTTTATTACTCAGCCTAGAGAAAGTACATCAGGAAATATTGATTTTACAAAACCTGTGGAAGAAATGAGATAGAAAAATGAATGTTTTACAAAGCTTTGGTGGTTTTTTTTCGTTTGTTTACTTTTAAAGAGAATAAAGCCTAATGAAACAAAACAGAACAAAGCCAATTAAAACAGTGTAAGTGGTACAGAATTTCAAAACAAGATTATAGGAAATCAACAACAGCCACCATACTGCCTCTTGTTATCTTCAACATTGCTGCACATACTATGAGACATAGTAAAGTCAAATAAAACAGAACAGAGTGAAACCAATTAAAACAGAATATTGAATAAAACAAAATAATAAAATGAAATGAAATAAAACAGAACATTATTGGATTTCAAAAACAAGACGAAAGAAAATCCCCATATTTGCTGTATTGCATAATGTTATCCTCTTAATAGATACTCAGTCTACAGGCCTTTGGTCTGTAATCAGATAGTACAGGCATTAAGTTGTTTTTGTGCCTTAGTTATTGTCAACTCAGCCTGTCCTCCAAATCAGCTGATTGCTTAAGGAGGGTAGGGGGGCTGTTTTTGTCTCTCAGCCCATGGGCTGGTTGGCTCACTAGAAGGACAAACTGACTTTTTGTTTTACTCCTCCCAGACCCAGCATGACTTCTGTTGACTCACTGGAAGGACAAATTGGCTTGTCTCTCTTCCTGAGCCCTGCATGGTCCTCATGGCTCACAGGAAGGGCTAATTGAAAAGTGATTTATTACATATTATAGTAAAAGACATATTGCCACTAATCTCCCTCAGAATACTTACCCTTTGAACTCACCACTTTCTGAATCTGTTCTGGAAGACCTTTTTTGTGAGTGTCTTTAGTTGCACTGTTGTGGCTTCCTTGATATCCTGAATCAATTTACCTTTCATGGTCATTTTAACTTTGGGGAAGAGCCAGGAGTTACACAAGGCCACATCCCATAAACAAGATGGATAAGGGCACACCATAGTTTCTTTTTTTTTTTTTTTTTTTTTGAGATAGCACTGTAGTGTAGGCTGGTCTTAAACTCATTATGTAGCTGAGACTGGCCTCTAACTCAAGGTGATCCTTCTGCCTGTCTCCCAAGTGCTGGGATTACAGGCGTTGTCACCATGCCCAGTACACCATAATATTTTTATAAGCCAGCTTTTCTGTTGAATGACACCTGACAGTGATATTCAACTTATTTTTTTGTCCTAGGTTTTTTTTTTTATCGGTACTGGGGATTGAATTTATGGCTGCGCACTTGCAAGACAGGTGCTTATGCCGCTGAGCTAAATCCCCAGCCCCTCATCTTATTTTTTTTATCATAACCTTTTGAAGACACAAAAGAGGACATCCAGAAATAGGGTAACTTTGAATTGAGGAGTATTTTGATGGAGTTAATGGCATTGTGTCTTTTCCTATAACAGATTTTTAAAAATTTAAACATTCAGGCTAAGCATGGTGACACATGCCTATAATCTTAGCACTCAGAAGGATGAGGCAGGAGGATTGTTAGAGTTTGAGACCAGCCTGGGCTACAAAGTGATCTCAAGACCAAGCTTAACTGTATAGCGAGGCCCTGTCTCAAAGAGACAAAAAAAGAAAAAAATTAAACATTCACTGAAATTTTCAATCACCCTTTGTATGTTTGACCCATCATCATTTCTAAAATTACTTTTTCTCTGCTCTTGTTAGGAAATTTTGTTTTTTTTCTTTAAATTTTTTTAAAAATTATTTTTCTCTGATCTGTTGAGTTTTGTTGTTTTGGGGTTTTTTTTTTTCTTTTTGAGATGATGTTTTGCTGTGTAGTTCAGCTTGGCCTTGAACTCATTATGCTGCATAGGCATGGAAATACTTCTGCCTCAGCCTCTCAAGAGCTGGGATTACAGGTGTGTGCCAGTATGTCTGGCGGAGATTTGTTTTAATTTTAATTTTGTCTTAAATGTAACGAGATAGTCATAAAGTATATATATATTTTGTGTATACATATTTTGTATAGCTTCTTTCACCATATTCCCTATGAGATTTATGTTTTGTATGGAACAATAGTGCATCATAGTTTATTGTGTATATCACAGTTGATCCTTCTCTTTGTGGGCTTTGAGATTGTCTCAGTTTTGGCCATCGTGAATAACACTGTTTTATGTTCTTTTGTAGATACACATTTTATTACTCTTGATAAATATCTAGGAAGGGTCAGTGCCAATCCTTTTCCAAAAAAGTTGTTCCATTTTTCAGTCCTACAGATGTGTGAGAATTATGTTTACTGCACATTTAGTGCTGTCGACTGTTTTTCATTTTCGCCATTATAAAATGTGAATTGACATCTTGTAATACTCTTAACTTGCCTTTCCATGTCAGTGTACTTTTTTCATACTCATGGACACTAAATCTTCATAAATATCTGTTCAAATCAATTGCTGATTTCTCAAAACTTAGGTTATTTTGTTTATAAGTTGTTTTGTTTCATTTTGTTTGAGTATGGATGCAAGCCCATCCATGGTCAGATAAACTTTTTCTCTTAATATTTATTTCCTTTCAGTCTTGTTTATCTTTGCATTTTCTTTTTTTGGCAGTTTTCTTTTTTCTTTCTTTTTTTTTTTTTGGTACCAGGGAATTTGACAGTTTTCTTAAACTTTATGTAATGTGTTTTTTTCTGACTGCTTTCAAGAATTTTTTTTTCTATGTATTTCAGAAGTTTGATATATCTGGGATGATTTTCTTGCTTGAAGTTGCTTGATCTTTTTGGATCTGTATGTTGATGTCTTCCACTGCATTTGGAACATTTTCATAGATTATTCAAAAGAAAAAATTTTTTGAGATTTAAATTTTCTTTCTCTGGGACTGCTTTGCTTATATTTTTTCAATAGTTTTCCAGTTTATGTTTCAGATTGGATTTTTTTTTTTTTTTGGTCCTTTTGAGACAGGGTCCCTGTGCAATTCAGGCTGACCCTGAGCTCACTTTGTAACCCGGGCTGGCCTTGAACTCGCAGCTATCCCTCATGTCTCAGCCTCCTGAGTGTTGGGATTATAGGTGTGCACCACCACGCCCAGCTAGATTGGATAATTTCTAATACTTTTAATTTGAAGTTTAATAACTATTTTGCCATCTTCAATTTGTTGTTGATTTAGGCCAAGGAATATTTTTTTAAATTATTTTAAGCTCTAGAATTTCCTTTTGGTTATTTTCTGTAGTTCATTTTTTTCCTGTTAAAATGAACAATTATTATGTGCCTTATTTTCCTAGAGTACTTGAACATATTTTATAATATCTGATTTAAAATCTTTGACAAATAATTGCATCATCTGGGTCATTTTACTGTTTTGTTTATGGATCACATTTTTTTTTCTTCCTATAATCACTGATTTATTATTGGATACTAGACATTATAACTGTAACATCACAGAAACTCTAATTCTGTTATTTTTTTTGAAATGCAGTTTTTATTCCAGCAGACAGCTTGCTTCAATTCAGACTCCAAATTGTTATCTTCTTGGTGTTGCAACTGAAATCTTGCTTCATTTTTTTCTTCCTCAAGGTGCTGCACGATTATCGGACTCCTTTGTGTCTCTCTTGTAGGCTTGTAACTTAACAGTAAGAGAAAGCTTTGGTTAGATTTTATTTGCATATATTAGGCTTCATTCCTTCGGCTTTCCCTCTCAGGTCTCACCACTCATTTTTTTGTCTACACTTCCTGCCCTCACCTCTGTCTTCTGACACGTCAAGCTGTAAGGCAAGGCTACCAGAGCTCTTTGTGGATAGGTATTTGGGGTGTATGTCAAGCAAAAGGCTACCAGTTTCTAGATCTCAGTAGCTGCAGTTTCTGTCTTGTTTAGCTCAATCTTCAGTGTCTTCAAGTAATGAATTTAAAAATAAAGGTTTGTCCAAAATTTATCTATTTGTGATAAGGTTGGTCAACCCAAATTACTCTGCCAGTGCTACAAGTTAGAAAACTGCTGGTTCTGTTTTAGTTTATTAATTGTATTTAGGAACAAACTAATGATAACTAAATTTTATAGAAGTATAATAAATATAGGTGCCTATAATCCCAGCACTTGGGAGATTAAGGAAGGAGGATTGCTGTGCATTTGAGACCAGCTTGAATTACATAGACCATGTCTCAACAAAACAAAACAAAACAATATAAATGAAGCATCATTAATCTGAAATTTCCACATGCCTCAAAATCTGAAACTTTTGGAGTGGGCAACATAATGTCAAAAGTGGAAAATTCCCCATTCAACCTCAGATGGTAAATTGGAGTCAAAGATAGACAACATTAACAATGTTACATTTCTTCTTTTTTGAGAGGAGTTCTTGGCTAAGTGTTTCAGACTACCCTTAAACTCATAATATTCCTGGCTCACCCTCTCAGGTAGCAGGAATTATAGGCATACATGGTGCCTGAAAATATTGTATGAGATTACCATTAGGTTACACATATAAAGTATATGTGAAACATACATGAATTTCATGTGTAGATTTTGGTGTCATCACCAAGATAGCACACTGTCTGCAGACATTCCAAAATCTTGAAGTCTGAAATACTTCTGGTCTCAAGCATTTTGTATAAGGGAGAATCAACTTTCCTTGTGAAAAGCTAGATAGGGTGGCAGTTTTAACAGCTGGAACCACTAATAATACTTCTGTCAAATGGTCATGTGACTTGTGTGCTCTATGAACTCATAACAGGTCAAAAAGTCTTTGACCTTTTCACCTTTAAATTATAAAGGTTCAGATTACAAAATTTAACTTGGGTTCAGTTCCTAGTACCCTTCCTATCCCCACCCCTGAACCAACATGAAAACCAAAAGAAGTCCATTTAGGAA
Source organism: Hydrochoerus hydrochaeris (assembly GCA_004027455.1). NCBI lineage: Eukaryota > Metazoa > Chordata > Mammalia > Rodentia > Hydrochaeridae > Hydrochoerus > Hydrochoerus hydrochaeris. Next base: position 6,994 of record PVLA01014814.1, read on the forward strand.
AAAAATCTGCTGCTAAAAATCATAATGCAGTCAAATTGAAAGTAAATTTTGATTACCTTCTGTTCTAATAACACAAAGAATCAAGGCATACAATTTTCTGGTTACTTCCCTTTTTAGCAGCTGCAATGAAAACAATAATTTTTAACGCTGCTTTTGACTGATCCTTAGTCAGAATGACTATGAAGCATCCCTAATTTAAAGAGAGGTGAATTTAGCCACTTGGCTTTAATTGCTCTTTTGTCAACAATTTTATTGGTGCGTAGAGCTGTTGCTATTTTCACCAGCAGAGGGCATCCATCTCATGTTTTATAGACACATAGATTGAAATTTTTTAACTTTTTAATAGATTCTATTGTATTTTACTTTTTTGTTTTAAATATGTATGTAGTTGAGGCTGGCCTTGAACTCACTATATAGCGCAGGTTGGCCTTGAACTCAGGGCAATCCTTCTGCCTCTCCCTTTCGAGTGCTGGGATTACAAGAGTACATCATCACGTCCAGCCTGTATTTTACTTTCTACATTAAATTACTGGGCTGTTTATGTGGATAGGGATTACTTAATATGAAGACCAAATGGTAAGTGCTTTAGTTCCCTTAAAATACTCTTGATCTATGCACTGTAATTTATTATTGTCCCTAGTGCTAGTGGACAGACTCCCATTGGATTCTCTAAGCCACTTTTACAATCTAGCTCTCTGTCATAGTATAATGGTAATCAGGATGTCCAGATTTCATAAGCCTTTGCCAGGCACTGAAATGTCATTCTTTAGAGTATCCAGTGTTGTGTGGAACATTTAATAGAGTCTCAATATTTATTTGACTGATAAAATGTAACATTTTGAAAATTTGAAAATTGTAGACGCAAATTGTAGTTTGGTCATGATACTATTTCTGTGTCTTTCATTGTGTCAAGGTCTTTCATTATTGATAAATTCAATATCCTGTGATAGCAGTTGGGTTGGTCCAATCTAATTTCAGAAAGATCTGGTAAAATACATGAGTAAAGAATATGAACTCTTCTGTGATTCTTTAATTTCATATTTGTCTCACACGTACTGATAGTAGTACCTATAAGACCTGCAGATTAGGTACTGGGAACTGATTTGGGGCAACTCTGGTGGCTGTCAACTTGATTATTATTGTTGTTGTTAGTTAGCTAGTTAAAAAACAAAGAGTTTTTTTGGTCCTAGTCTAACGCTCCAAATTTTTTCTTAGATGCTATAGAGTGTTTTAATAACATAACTAAAGGGAAATATGGGGAAACAACATGAAGTAGGGACTGAGCTAGGTGGAGTGGCACATACCTGTAATCCCAGGAATACAAAGGCTGTGAGGCAGAAAGATACAAGTTTCAAGCCTAACCTGGTAAATTTAGACACAGGGAGAACATGTCTTAAAATAAAAATTTAAAAGTGGCTGCAAAACATATAGTGAGTATAACATTTAGGTAAAGGTTATATATGTATTGATACTCTAGTTAGACTATGTTTGTATGAATCCTGATAGTAGGAGAATCTTACTATAGAAACACTTTACATAACCAGATGGATTAATCTGTTTTAAGTTAATTTGAAATCAATGATTGTTATTGCCTAAGTGCTGTCTGTATTTATTTAAAAAAAATTTTTTTTTTCTTGTCTTTAACAAAAGATCTCACTATGTATTTCAGGCTGGCCTTGAACTCCTGGCAGTCCTTCTGCCTCAGCCTCCTGAGTGCTGGGATTGTAGATGTGCACCACCATGCCTAGCTCCCTTTCCTTCTGAAATAGCTCTTGTGACTGTTTGGCTACCTAGGAATGGACATTAAGCTACAGGATACTATATATAAGAGATAACCTTGCCTGAATTAAATTGTGGAATAAAAATTGATAGGGGAAGCTTTTTGAGAGACACTTAAGTGGCAGAAATGGTTGGAATTGGTGATTGTTTGAGTAGGGAGAGGGAGGTAAGGAGGTATTATAAGACTAAAAGTGGGAGGCTGAGGCAGGAGGAGCATAAATTCGAACCCAGTGGGGGACTTAGTGACACCTCATCTCAAACAAAAAATAAAGGGCTGTGGATATGTATAACTCAATGTGGAGACACTGGGTTCAATCTCCAATAACCACCTCCATTCCTACCCCTAGCGTTAAATCTTTGATTTCTATGTGAGATCATAGGACATGAAATGATATACCAACGCAGGTTTCATCCCGTCTTTACCAAGGAAGGAAATATTGTTCAGGGGAGGTAAAGTAAACTTGCCAAAGATTATTTAATTTAGAAGTAAAAGAAAGAATATTCAGTCTTGATTCCAAAGTTTTTTATGCTGATCCTAACTCCTTGGAAACTCAGATTCAGAATGTTCAAAACAGAATAGCATCTTTCCTTACTTTTCTATGTCTTTTTTCTTTGATCACTGGTTCCACTATCTTATTGCTGATGTTTCCTCTCAAACCCAGTGATCAGGTTTGTACAGTTAGCTGTCTTTAGGCTATTTGGCCAGCTAACCTCATTTTTCACAAAATGTACAGTTTCTAGTTGGTGATTGGACGAAGGGCATTTATCAGCCACTTGGTCTCCTTTTTAATGGTGTGTGTGTATCCATATGCACGTGTGCATATTTGCATACGTATGCTACCCTCGTGATCTGACTGGCCTATTCTGGCAAATGATCTGCTTTATGCTAGGGCCATCTAGCTCAAGTCACAATCCCTTTCTCCATGTACTGCTCAGGTGCGCTTCATACACAGGTGTATGCTAAGTAAGTACGCTAAGTAAGAGAAACATAGTTATTAACATAATAAGGGGTCGGATATCCTATGATGTACCCTTCTGTACAGGTCTCTTTCTATGTACTTTCCCTTTTGCATCTCATTATGAATTCATAGCTTGTCAAAGACTCGGATTTATTCCATTTAGCTATAATTATTCTCTTTTTAATGTTCAAATTATGAAAGTCTGGCTTCTTAGTCCTTTATAACACAACCTTGGCCTTTAAAAAAAGTAACAGACTTTTTGCTTTCTGACCCCAAGCTATTCCAAGCCCACTTCCTACCCCTCACCTGTCCTCACCCCCTTTCTTCCTTCCTCTCTCCTTCCATCCTTCATCCCTCCCTTCCTCTCTTTCTTTCTTCAGGCTGTGTTTTTGAAACAAGGTCTCAGTATGTAGCTTAAGCAGTTCTTATGACCCTCCTGCCTCAGGCTTCTGAGAGCTGGGATTTCAGGTGTGTGCCAATACACCCAGCTCGTCTAGATTTTCTTTCCCCTAAGACATGTTTCAACTATGTCCCTAAAACTGATTCCTGTTTATCAAGAGAAACTATTGGAGGGCAAAGTCTATTCCACAGTGGAGTCACTGATAAGGAAAAAGAAATTATTGCTGGTGTTATAGTGACAGAATGAGAAACCATGTCTTTTAAGGGGCTATGTTAATAATGGTAGTCCAGTCATAAAATCTTTTCATACCTTATATTTTTCTTCTTATGAGGTTTCATTGACCACTAATAATATTGTATTGACATGTTTCTGGGGTATGTGTGTGTGTATGACTGGAGATTGAACCCAGGCATCATACATGTTAGGCAAGCACTCTTAAGTGCTAAGCTACTTTTTTCAAATCTTACTTTTGAGAAAGGGCCTTGCTAAATTGCCCAAGTTGGTCTTGAGCTTATAAATCCTCCTGATTCAGCTTCCTAAGTACCTGGGATTACAGGCATGCACCATCACACCTGACATATATTTCTTTTCTTTCTTTTTTTTTTATTTGTTTTTAAATTTTTTTTTAATTTAATTTTTTCCCCTCAAATCCCATTTTATTTTAAAGAGAGAAAAAAGAATATTTCAAAACACATCAATCAGGGGCAACAATAGTGCATACATTGTGCATTGTCATCCCCAATTCATTCACCCATAGCGCAAGACATCTGCATTCAATTGTTTGAACAATACCAGCACAAATGTTTCTCTTCAGTGAACTCAGAGAAATTAGTAGTATAGCTATCTTTACTATTTTTTATATAGCTATATACACACACATACACATGTTACTTTCTGCTTCTCACACTAGTGAGACAATATGATGTTCACATGTGTCTTATTTCACTTATGAGTATGGTCTCAAGTTGTATCTATTTACCTATAAAAGTCTCCAATTTATCATTCTTTTTGGCTGAGTAGTACTCATTGTATAAAAATGCCACATCTTTTTTTATCCGTTTCTCAATAGCGACATATATATTTTTTTTCTTTAGTACCAGGGATCGAACTTACAACCTTGCACTTGCCACACAGGCGCTTGTATCGTTGAGCTATATCCCTGGCCCCAAGTGACATATATTTCTATATGAAATTCTTGCAAACTTTCTTGGTAAAATGAGAGAGGGAGTAGGAGAATTTTACTTAAAGCTCTCCTCTGCAAATGGGAAGGTAAGCAAGAGAGGGAGGAAGAGGAGGGGAAAGGGAAATAAAAGTAATTAAGATGTGTTATGTGCATGTACTGATTCCCCACGATGAATATTATTAGGTACTGTCAACATGTATTAAGAAAAACTTAAAAAATTTTATTTAAAGTTCAATTTTTTTCTTTCTTTGAGATGGGGTTTCACTATGCAGTTTAAGGAGTCAGGTTGGCCTTGAATTCACTGTATAGCCCCAGCTGGCCCCAGACTCATGGGAATCCTCCTGGATCAGCCTCCCAAGTGCTTAGCTTGACTTGTTTCAGAAATGTTAAACAGAATCAAAGTGAACACAGAGATTTTTTCCCATTACTTAAGAATTGAGCTGGGCATAGTGGCACAGACCAGTACTCTAGCATTCTGGGAAACTGAAGCAGGAGGATCATAAGTTTGAGCCCAGCCTGGAGATATAGCTCAGTGGGAAAGCCTAGTCCAATCCTCAATACTGAAGTCTGAAAGAAAGAAAAAGACAAAAAGATAAGAAAGAAAAAAAAAATTGGGCTGGGACATAAGGCCTTGGACTTCAAACCCCAGCACTGCCAGAATAAACAAAACACAGCAGTATTCAATCTAGTTACCCTAGTATGTCAGCATGGGATTTTATTTGAAAATTATTGACTGAATTATATTTATATCAAACTGGGTTTTATTTTGTTTTGTTTTGTTTTGAGGCAAGTGACAGTTCAGACTGGCCTTGAACTCTCTTTGCAGTCCAGGCTGACCTCAGACTTGCTGTGATCTTACTGCCTCAGCCTCCCAAGTAATGGGATTACAGGTCACACCATGCCTGCCCTATATCAAGCTGTTAATGTTTATAAAGTTCAAAACTTTTGGAAATGACTCGTCAAATCCATAGTGCTATTTTAAATAATTTGGTTTGATTTGGTGCTGAGATTGAACCCAGGATATCACACAAGGTAGAAATATATTTAATTGCTGAGCTGTCCTCCAGCTTTAATTGTTTTGTTTTGTTTAAACCCTTAAGGCCAGGTGTGATGGTGTATGCCTATAATTCCAGCATTTGAGCCACTGAGGAGGAGGATTGCTGCAAGTTTGAGGCCAGCCTGGTTTACATATTGAGGTCAAGTCCAGTCTGAATTATACAGGGTGACACTGTCTCAAAAAACAAACAATCAAAAAAATTTCTATTATTTTTAATATGAACCTTTTGCTTTCCTCTTCTCTTTGCCAGTTTACTTTTATATTCTTTGAAAACAAAAATATTTTTTGTGAGATTGTAATTTTCAGTATTACAGATCACCTTGTAGACAGTTTAAAATAATTTATAGCCCTACTTTATTATATTGGATGTTTGTCTTTCTTGGGTTTTTAGTTAGCTAATGAAAGAATATACTGGACATTTTTGGGTTTTAGTTGGATTTTACATAGCTTACATTTTAATTCTTTGGTTCTTTGCTGTTTCTGTTAACCCATATCATTATTTTAATAAATATTATAATGCTCACCTACTAAAAATAATTTGTGTAAGTTTGTACACATTGAAGGACAATGCAAAGCTTATATTTAAATGGATGTTATTAATCAGACCCTTTCCCCTACAGTAGTAAAGACTGAACTCAGGGCCTTCACACCAAGTTATACTTTCAGCTCTTTTTATCCTATATTTTGAGAGAGGATTTCACCAAGTTGCTTAGTTGTCTAGGATGGGCTTGACCTTGTGATGCTCCTGCATCAGCTTCCTCACATTATCTTTAGTCTTTTTGGTGCTTTTTCCATTGTTGGTTGCATTTCATATAATTTCTGTGGATATATAATTACATTACTGACCTTCCTGTTTGGTGACTCATTTGCTTATCATAAGTTTAGACACTAGTAGATTTTTAAATTTGCTTTTTAAGAATTGTATATTTCACCTTGCTGTACTGGGATACCACATGTGAGAGGGACCCTAAGTAGCTCAGACTTTAGCTTTGTGAACTTGCTTGATTGTAGGCTGTCTGTGGGGGACCCTGGGGGACCTTAGAAGCCTGCAAAGAAAATGAAAGACTTTTGAGGATGTAGCTGTGAACTTCACCTGGAGGAATGAACTTTGCTGGATTTTTTTCTAGAAGATGTTCAGAGATGTGATGCCAGAAACCCTAGCTAGCTTTAATAGGAAAAAAATGAGAAGACCAGAACTTTGAAGATGATTACAAAAATCCCAGGAGAAATTTAAGAAGTCAAATGGTAAAGAGTCTCTTTGTACATAAAGAAGGAGGTAAATGCACAGAAATTTTCTGCAGGATTGCAAATGCTATTGTGAACAAGGAAATGCCTGAAGTTAAAGTTTTTTAAAAGCCATTTGTGCAAAGTCCTCACTAATTGATCCCTAAAACTGAATAAATGTGCAAAAGTCTTCAGTTGGCACAAATGGAAGAATCCACACTGGATTAAAACCTTGTAAATGTGAAAAAAAATAATAAGGTTGTCAGTTGAAACACATAGTTCAGACTGGATGTAAATCACATAAGTTTCTGATATATGGAAAGAAACCTTATACATGTGAAGAATGTGAGCCAGATGTGATGGCACATACCTCCGTAATCCCATCACTCAGAAGGCTGAGGCAGGAGGATCACCATGACTATAAGGCCAATTTGGGATATATAGTGAGGTCAAGGCCATTGAAGCATTAAAGGATTTGTCTATCAGCAATATAGGAAAGTTTCCAGTTTTTCCAGTTGCTTTTGAAGACATAAAAAATACACACTGTAGAGAAGCCCTGTGAATGTAAGCATTGTGATAGTATTCACTTGTTCCAGTTCTCTTGAACATAATAGGATCCACACTGGAGAGAAATCTTATTTCAGCAATATGGAAAGTTTGAAGTTCTAGTTCCTTTAGAGGACATATAAGAACTCATAGTGGAGAGACACTCATGAATGTAGACAACGTGGAAGACTACTAATTACAGGTCCTTTCAAGAACATGAAAGAAGTTACAGTGGAGAAAAACCATTTCTGTGTAAGAAGTGTGGTAAAACTTAGTTGTGTAGGTAGCTTTCAACATGGATGAACTCCCAGTGCAGAAGAACCCTTTGTAATTTAATCTGTGGGAAAGCCTTCATGTTGAAAGAATTCACAAGATGAGAATGTGAGACTGCTTTACAATAATGACCTTGCTTGTAGACATGAGAATGCAAGTGGAGTGGACTTGAATCAGTGTGAAGCATGAAACACCTCTGTAGTCATGTGCGTTCAGTTTACAAAGGAACTCACAATGGTGAGAAACTCAATAAATGTGCAAAAGTCTTCAATTGGCACAAATGTAAGAATCCACACTGGGTCAAAACCTTGTAAATGTGAAAAAAAAATATAAGAAAGTTGTCAGTTGAAACAAGTAGTTTCAAAGCCCTGTGAAAATTCCTCATATAGAGGTATACATTAGATGTAAGTAAAATGAAGAGCTTGATGCAAAGTAATTTATGTAGAATGCTCCAGAAAATACATAACCTAAAGGAAATATTCCAAGAGTTGTAAGTATGTACTGTTTTTCAAGGGCTTATACACACACACACACTTTCTTTTTTCAGACAGTGCTATGTGTGTGTGTAAATGTGATGGGGGTCTGACCTTGTTGCCCAGATGACCTCAGGTAGTCCTCCTGTCTCAGCCTGCTAAGTAGCGGTAGCAGTCTACAGGTATACACTACTGTGCCCTGCTACAGCTGACATTGCTAATGGAATTTTAAATTTTATTATTATTTTATTTTTTTTTTTTGTGGAACTTGAAATTGAACCTAGGGCTTTCACACTAGCCTACATCCTCATCCCATTAGTTTGTTTGTTTGTTTTGAGGTGGCATTTCACTGTGGAATTCAGACTGCCCTTGAACTTGCTGTGTAGCCCAGGCTGGCCTCAAACTCAAGGTAATCTTTCTGCATCAGCCTCCTGAGTACTGAAATTACAGGAGTGTGCCACCACACCTGGGTTACTTTTTACTTTGAGACAAGGGCTCACCAGTTGCTAAGTTACCCAGGCTGGACTGAAACTTTGAATCTTTCTGCCTCAACCTCCCAGAGTGCTAAGATTACAAGCCACTATGCTCAGTTTATGTTTTTTTAAAAAAATTTTTTTTAAGTAAGACATCTGTAGATTTTTTTAGAAGGGTTTATTAACTGTTTCAGGTAACTTTGAAAGATTAACAACTATCTTTACTGCAAATATCCCATCATAATCACAGACTGTATCACAAACTTAGAAAGTTTATCAGTGTGCAACATTTTTCCATTGCCCTCTATAGTTGTCATGTGCTTACCACTAATGGTAAGTTTTCCTCATGTAAATTTTATTTTTCGTGCTTATATTGTTACAACTTTTACTTTTGAATGTGATTTGTTCTTCATTCGTCATACCAAAAGATAAACCACACTGTTCTGAGTGCCTTCTTGTTTGAGGTTACCGGGAGCATACCTTTTGTCACATAGGATGTAATGAAGTATAATAATAAAATCACCCACAAACCATAAGTGCATCAGCCAATGAATTCTCCATAGAATTTCTGACTGGGTTGGTGTTTATTTTGGGGGAATCAGTTACTATTTGGTATAGTGAGGTGTCTCTGTTGAACGCACTAGAGATGAATATAGTCTATCTTTGGTAGTCATATGTAACCACACAAGGTTCAGTTTGCAACTTGGTGAGACCTCATCTCAAAATATATATATATAAAATAATAAAGGCTGGGGATATAGTTTAGTGTGATGGCCATGGATTCAATCCTAGTACTGGTTACAAAAATTTTTTTAAAAGGGAAAAAAGAAAAGAAAGAAGCTTTTCCAGACTACAAGTGAGAATTACAGCCTAGAAAGTCTCAAGAAGACATAAATGGTCAGAGTTTTTATATTGATTAAAATTGACTGTGGGTCTTTGCTGTATTTGGGGTTTTTGGCAAGCACCCTTCCAGGTATGACCTCCTGTAACTTAGAACTAGGATATGCTCAGGAAGGGTTTGTTCAGTCCTAACTAACTCTAGTGTATAGTTAACTACTTAAAACACAGGCTTTGGGGGCAGCTAATCCTTAAGAGATAGAACATGCAGGAGCAAAGAGAATCTTCTGAGAATTGGGTCTCCATAGAAAAGTGGGCTTTGTGTGCTTTTAATAATCTTACCTGGGAGGTGGAAATAACAGAGAAAGTCTTAATTCATGCACAGTACCGGTCACATTAGTGAGAAGAGAATTGTGCTCATTTTTATGATTCAGAATGTGTTCTGTTTTACCAGTTTTAAGATGCATTTGTAGGATGTCTTGATTCAACCTAGTTATTGAGGAGCATTCTTAGCTTTTGGATGTACAGTATGTGACATGTCTCTGATTAAGTCTTGCTTGGCCTTGCTGTGGGTGAGAAGCTGACTTGAGTCTTCTGATCATATTTTTTGCCTTTATTATGTAAATAACAAATATTTCCTGCAATGTATTGTACACTGTTCTCCATAAATACAATGCTGCTCAGCCTCCCATGGGATTACATTCTGATAAACCCTTGGTAAGGTGAAACTTTACCTATACAGCTGACCATCAAAACAGCCTGCATCTGAGCTGTACCTTAAATGGATTCGAGTTACATTCAGTAGTCTCTAGCTGGGCAAAGTAGTCTGTCTAACACAATGCCTATTTTATAAAAGTGTTGGGTATCTTATATAATTCATTGACTATAGTATACTGTCTAGCATTCTTATACCCCTGAACAGGTGGTGACCCATCTAAGAATGTAGTAAGATGCCATTTCATTCCAGTGACCAGAATTTGTCTGCTTTAACTTAAGCACTGATGTAATGTCCTGACCAAAGTATTCACTGAATGTGTATGTTGGTTTAAAGTTATCATTGTTCTCTGTTGTGACAGTTGTTACCAATCCCTTTTTTGTCAGAACAGTCATTCAGGGCAAGTTGGATTTGTGCTTCTGGGCCTCAGTCGCTCATATTTGGCTCAGAATAAGCTTGTTTTCTAAGGGTCCTTATTTGGTATTTACAGTGGCAAACAGTTTGGCTGAGTTATTTGTGTGTCATGGGACATTGTGGAAGGTAGTGTTTGGTGGCTGCATGACTTCTCTTGCTGGCTTATCATAAAAGGTGAAGAGAGAAAGGACTTAAATGATGGATGTTCTGATCAGTAAATGGTGATGTAGAAAACTATCAACCTGGCATGTAAAGAATCAGCATCCGTGAGGAGATTATCAAGGATGGGTCAAACTGTCTATATTTAGGAGAGTAGTATGGACAGGAGGAGGCCATTTGCTGCCCATTAGGCAGTGGGAGAATGACACTGAAGGTAGCATTGAGATCTTCTGAGCTGCCCTGGTCACTAGAGTGCTTGTTTACTTAGACACCACGTTGTCTGGTGTGCTTAGTCTGCACCCAAGATTTCCCTTTCTCCCGGTACACCATGCTGCCAAGATCTCTGAGGTCCATGAAGCCCAGATTTCCAAGTGTCACAGCCAGTGCCAGGAGTCAAACTTGAAGACAGAAGCAGAGATGTTCCCCTCTGCCAGGGCAAGTCCTCCTCTTCTCAGTCATAATAACATTAATTTTAAAAATCCCAGTTTTGTCATTCAGGAGATGGGTCATCCCTCCCTTTTTCAGCTCCATCCCCACTTCCCTCTACAAGGGTAACCCAGCAGGGCATGCGGGAGTACAGTTGAGGGCCCTGGGCAACTGTCCTCAGTAAACATGTGCAGGTGGTGCTTGCACAGGGGGTCCCCAGGATCCCCTTGGAGCATAGCGTTGACCTCAGAGCATCCTAGTCTTATTGAGTCCCGAAACACTGGGGCTGCTCGGGGGAGGGCTCCTTTACAACTTGTCAGTTTGGTCAACATGTCCCTGCTGTGGCCAGAGGCCTCTCACTGTGACTCTGGCCATTCCTGCCAGGTTAGGATTAATGTTCTTGATTCTCCTGTGAGATTCTGGTTACCAGATGCAGGTTGTGGGCCATGAACTGTATGCTCAGGACACTGCTCATCTGCCTGTTGGAGGAGCTGTGTTGGGCACAGCCATACCCTGAGTCATGGAGGCAGAGGTCACTAGGCCACTGTCAGGGCTGAAGGGAAGGCTCATGATACTGTCTCTGTGCCCTCTCAGCTCATTAAGAAAGGCAAATCTCACAGTTTGAACCACTGGTCCTTGCCAGTGAATGCCAGTTACTTTCAGTTGGGAGAGAAAATGAGAGAGCACAGGGTTGGGCCACCTATGAGGAGCCTCACCAAGGTCACTTGCTGGGTGCTCTGCAGCCAGATGGTGTCATATATGGAGCTTATGGCTAAGCAGTTAGAGTGGAGTCTGACAGTGCACATCCACCAGGTGTCCTCAGCGGGTATGAGGGATGGAACAACCACAGACGAGTGGTGTGATCATGGACCTGTTGAAGCACAAGGGCTGAGTCCAGGTCCACACAGGGCAGGCCAGCCTTGGTACAGACAGGGTTGGTAAAACTCCCCAGATCCCACTACTGGATAGACATGTCCTCAGAGCAGAGAGCAACCCCGAGCTGTCCACAAGAAAGCATATGCTGCACTGTAACCCACTGCGACCCACAGGATCTTCATCTCTGTACTTGGGCCATCCTCATCTTCCCCTTCCAGAATGTCACAAGCCAAGCAGATGCTTGAGGTACCCATGTGGTGGGACTCTGATTTCAGCTTCTTGGACTATACTCATTTTTTATGTAGGATTTGTCAAACCCAGCAGCAAACAGTTTGCTGTCAAGGGGATTTCTGTAATGTTTAGCAGCTGCCCCTAGTTATAGAAGGTGTAGAAGTAGATGGTGGTAAGGAGGGGGGCCTGTCCTAGGCATGGTGATGGTCTCCTCCAAGGCCTCAGGGGGTCCTCCTGCAGAATGGGGCTGGGCACATCCAAGGGCTCCAGGCTGCTGCTCTCACTGGGAGGAGCCAGCTCTGGTGTAGAGTTGGTAGTCTATTGTCAGCAGGCTGCACACCCAGGTGGATAGGTAAGGTGAGGACCTCTCTCAGGGCAGTGTTTCCAGTTTGGAGGTAGTGGATCAAGTAGTTATAGCTGTCTTGGAGCCAGAGCATGGACTTGCTATCCAGGAATGCACAAAGTTTGAAGTTGGATCTGATGTCTTGGGTGGTCTGAGTGGTCTGCAGCCATTCAGTAACATCCTTTTGGCTTGCATTCTGCGGGAACATTCCACTGGAAGGCTGTAGAAACTTTCCATTGTGCTGTTTACAGTGCCTTGGGGCAGGTTGAGATGGAAGAGAGGCATAATTTCAGGGAGTCAAAGTCTGAAAAAATTCTGCAGCTGTCCACACTGCACTTGGTATTGCTGGGATTCTGTTTGGCAAGAAACTGTAGACACTGTTTTTGCATAGATTCTGACTGGATTGTAGAGTTGACTGCTATCTTCTCAAAAATCTTAGACAGAGGCAGCCCTTGCTTCCGGAGGCTGCCTGAGACCAGTTACTACTGAAGCAGGTGCTTGAAGTAGCAGGACACTGCCATCTGGACCTACTCAGTAGGTGCCTACTGGTTTCATGCCTCTTGGCAAGGGACCACAATGGCCACAAGGGGCACCATTGCTCACTTACACCGGTGGCCACAGCCTCCCCAGCCACGGCTACTGGAGCTAGGTGAGGTGCTGCTGGAGCCTGGGCCACGTACGCAGGTGTCTGCACCGCTGTGACCCAGGCCCCGAGAATCATTTTTAGGTAAAAATAATCATACAAATAAAAATTCCTTAAAGATGTCTCAAGATGTTAAGAGACCTAGATTTCGGAACATCTGTGAAAAGAATATTGCAGTCTGGAACTCAAATATGACAGTATCTGCAAGAGCACGATCTGTGCGGTGGTTTCTTGAGGAGACATGTGGTTGTTAAATGAGAGTGTAGTGTTTATAGATGTCACAGGAGGCACATCAGTTTTCCGCTTCTCAAGACAGTTGTTTCACTAGCCTCCTCTTTACAGCTGGGAATCCTACCTCCATTGTGGTTTAAAGAAAATGTTGTAAGTGGCTGTGGCTTGGCAAGCTGCGGCCGCCCCAGGACAAGAACCATATCAGCATTTCCTGAGATCCACGATGTGCCATGTTGGACCTTGGGGCGCTGGGAAAACGGGCAGCCAGTTCACCTCTCTGGTGGGTGGCTGTGAGCCTACCAGGGTGCGGGCTAAGAATCAAACATCCATCCCCACCCCGCTCCAGCAAGTGAGAGCTGGAGATCTGATCATGTCTTGCGAGTTTGACTATATGCAATATAGCAAATAAGGGGGATTTTCTTTTGCCATTTCTTTGAGGGCAAATATTTTTATCTCTGTTTTGCTCTGTTTTGATCAGTGGTATTGCTCTATTCAGTATTCTGTTCTTGTAATTTCAGTATTTCCTTCAATATTGCTCTGCCTGATTGAAGGAACAACTATTGTGAAGAAAACCAGATGTACTATTGTGCCTGTTGCTGTTGTCCCGGTGGCCTGCTGTGAGGTTCTGTGCCAATTTTAATGCACTACCTCAGTTGGCTATGTCCCATCTTGTTCTGCTGTATTTTACTAGCTTCAAAATAAAATAAATAAAATAAAAAAATAATAATAAGAAAAAAAAATTTTAAAGTAAATAACAAAACAGATCAGCAAGGTACTGAGCAACCTGAAACATGATATAACTAAACAGATAATGGACTTAAAAAGCTAAAAGAGGAAAAGCAGGTGCTCTAAAGGATATAACTGCATGTATATTTAAGGGGGTAGGAATGATAATTATGTTGCTAAGTTTTTGTTGGATCAGAGAACGGAGCTGTTTGCAGCCTCCCTGTTTGAATGTCCACTTTGTGTGCTTCGATTTTGTAACTTGAACAACTACATCCAGGAAGACAATATGTAAAGTATCAACTAGTGATTGCTTACTGTTAATTTTTTTTGAAATTCTATATTGTTTCTATCCTTTTTTTCCTATTTTGCATTATTTTTCCCCTCTCTTTAAATAAAAATTTAAAAAAAAAAGGAAATGTTAACAATGAATTAAAACAGCTTCATGCCAAATGGTGCTGGGGTTAGAATTGTGGTACACTTTATTTCTGTCCTCACTTCTCTGTCCCTGCCAGACAGTTGTCATTTCTGATTCTCTAAGTCAGTGGGACTTGTAATTCTGTATTACTTTACTATGATGTTTCCTTAACAATATTTTGACAGTTTCAGAGTTATTACATGTGGCAGTGGTTACCATAACATTACCCTTCACAGGCATAACTATCACAAATATTAAGATAGCTGCCAATTTTGAGAGGAGCAGAGATATGAGGGAAATTATGGAACTTTCATGTGCTGGAGCTGGAAGGAGCCTTTGAGGATTACAGTGGTCCTCCCTCCCTCATTTGTGGTTTCAGTTGTAGTTTCAGCCTGAGGTCAACTTTGGTCCAAAAATATTAAATGGAAAAGTCCACAAATACACTTGTTGGGGGATTTTTTGAGACAAGGTCTCACTATGGAGATCAGACTGGTCTTAAACTCACTATAACCCAGGGTGACCTCAAACTAATAGTGACCTTCCTGCCTCAGCCTATTGAGTCCTGGAATTACAGGTGTGTGTGCCACCACGCCCAGCTAGAAATACATAGTTTATAAATTTCAAATTCTAAATGCCAGGGAAGTGAATCATCCCTTTTGTCTCAGTTATCTGTGTTATATGTGCTACCTACCTGTTGATCCCTTAGCTTTTTGGGTTATCTGATCAATTCTCTTGGTATTTAGGGTTAGGTGCTATCCAAGGCTTCAGGTATCCTTGAATGTCTTATGGAGAATTCATTTTGGTTGGTGGAGAGGGTACTGTACTTTAGTCCTTTCATTTAACATGGGTTAATTTGTCTACCTTTGAAAACCACACAAACTATCCCAAACAAGTAACAACATTTTCTGGAAAGATTTTCATAGGTAGTAATACTTTATATAGTGTGCAACAGAGACTCTGGGAAGGATTTTTCATTGATTCCAACTTTAGTATATCCTTCTCATATTCTGCTTTTTTTATTTTTTTGAGATAAGGTTTTGCTATGCAGTTCAGACTGGCCTTAAACTCATTTCATAGACTCAGACTGGTCTTCAACTTGCAGTGATCCTCCTGCCTCAGCCTCTCTAGGGCTGGGATTACAGATGCATGCCACCATGCCTGGCTTTTTTTTTTTTTTTAACCCTTCAGGTAGAAAAATATCTTATTAAAGTAGTACATTCTTAGGATTTGGCTGTTGTGATATTGTGGTGTAACAAGAAATACATATTTTGTCTTTGACCATTGTTCTTATGAGCTTCTAAAACCCTTGTACAAGTAAATTCCCAATTTATGAACATTTGGGGTATTAACTTTCAGATACAAATGAACATCGCATTACGAACATTTGTAAATGAGAACAAATAGTGGAAGTAGCTCATGTGTCATTTTAAGGTAAATGTAAAAAGTTATTTTTGTGTGTACTTGGTTTGTTATGCTTTACAGTGTATATTTGTGTCAAAGGTATGTAAGACTTTATTGGACTTTATGAATGATTTCAACTTACTTCAACTCCCTGAATGGGACTCATTCATTGTATAATTTCCTGAGTAATAGGGGCCCTGGAAGAATTTTATTCTGCTGCTTGGTCTTTGATAACAGTTCCTATGACTATTGGTGGGTTCCTGGATGCCTCTAGAAGGGGCCAGTAGCCAGCCATGTGGCCCAAGGCTTGGAACTAGCAGCCCTCCAGCGTGTGAAGGGTGAAGGTTGAGTTGCTTACTGCAGTCAGTGGTGTAGTCAGTCATGCCTGTGTAGTGAAGCCTCCATAAAAACCCAGAAGGACATGGTTCACAGGGGCCTCTGGATAGCTAAACACTTGACAGTGCCTGGAGAATGGCATGACAAAGAGGGCCTGGAAGTTCCCTTTCCATGTGTCCTGCCCTGGCCACCTCTTCATGCAGCTGTCTGTCTCTATCTGTTGTAAAAATCCTTTATTGGTAAATGAATAAATGTCCGTGGAGTGATTTCCTGAGTTTTGTGAGACATTCTAGCAAATTAAAGGAGGGGGCTTGTGGGAATCCAGATTTATCCCCAGGATGTCAGAAGTATAGGTGACAAGATACTACTTGTCGTTGGTGTCTGAAGTGAGCGGAAGTAATGTGGCTTCCACTTTGTGAGATTTGAAACCCCTGGAGAATCACTTCCAGAATCTGTGGTCAAGTGTTGTGTTGAGTGAGACTGGAGAGCAGTGGATCCAGTTTGGTTTTTCTTGTTTCTCAAAGCTGTATTAAATCTTTCCTTACATGGAAGGCTTCTGAGACATTCCTGTCTGTAAGGCTGGGTTAGCAAGTAATGATAGGTGGCATATAAGGCTCTGCGGCTCTTCATCCCCAAGAACACTTAACTAAGAGGGCAAGCAGGAAAAGGGGTTAGAGTTAGGATGAAGAATCACCCAGAAGGCTCATAAAATCATCTCTTAGAAATACCAGAATGTACTGTGAATTACCTTATTCAAAAGAGGGACTCTGCTTCTGGTATCACCAGAAACTAACAATATAGCACTAGTGTGCAGAGCAGAAAGTGGGCTAAGCACAGTGGTGCACACCTGTAACCCTAGCTTCTCAGAAGGCCAAGGCAGGAGGATAGTAAGTTTGAGGCCAGCCAGGGCTACATAGTGAGATCTTGTTTCAAAAAAAAAGACTGGACCTGTAGTTCAGTGGTAGAGCACTCCAGGGTTTGATTCCAAGTACTGTACCACAAAAGAAAGAAAACGGGAGATGACAAATTCTTCAAATGGACTTGGCACACAATAACCTTTTGCCCCCAGCAGCATGGCAATGTCCAGTTTAAGAGGTTTAGTTGTAAACTCTGCAAGTTGCATGAAGCCTGGATTCATTCCCACCCTCGAAGGCAAATCAAACCAAACCAACCAACCAACCAAACCCCAACAACTACAAGCCTCAGCTACATGTAATTAAGGTCAGTTTAGCACGAATGGCCCTTGTACATCCTGCACCATCTCCAGGAAATGTCCTCCTCCTTCCAGTTTTTTTCTCTTCATCATCAGTACATAATTCATAGAATCGGTCACCTGGGTGCCTATGAGGGGTGCTCCAGTCTTCTCCCCTGCTTCATTCCTCCAGCCCAGTAATTCTAGTCTCCTGAGCGGTTCTGTTTTTCAGTCCTTTAATCCTTCCATTTTTTTTTTTCCCTACATTAGGGGTCAGAAATGCAGTTGCCTACAGAAATTATGGATGCGTCCTAATGTTAAAGACTGTAACAAGTTGGAGAGTCCCCAACTACAGGGGACAGCTATTTTTTGGTTCTAGTTGTTGCTGTGGTGGCATACAGATCCTTCCTTGCCAGATATAAGATGCTTCCAGAGAACTTGGAATCTGAGAGTTTAGTGGGCACTAAATGAAATGGTAACAGTGTTTACATGTTGCCATTTAATTCACATTTTTAAAACATAATGCTACTCCTGGTGCAGAATTTGAAACCTCTGCTCCAGATCTTATGTTTGGAGCTCAGAGTTGCCCAGTGTTAAGGATTTGATAAGATAAAGGAGGCATCTCTGGTATCCTGTCAGTTATCAGAATTGCTTTCTGGTCAGTTGCAATTCTTTGACATCTTTCTTGAAAGATTACATGTCATTTCTGAATGAAAACAGTTGAGAAACAAATAATATTTTGGTTTGAGAATGCCTGGTGTTTTTCCTCCCTGAAAGAGGCTTTCACAAAAAGTCTTAAAATTGAGGACTAAAAATCTGCATTTCTAGGGATATGATTGTGCAGGATAAAGACGGGTCTACACAGCACTTGGGGTCTTAAAGTTTTTGTTAAAAAAAAAGTGCTGTACCAGACAGCATGGTAACTCTACCTGTAACCCTAGCACTCAGGAAGCTAAGACATGAAAATTGCTGGGACTTTGAGACCAGTCTGGGCTACATGGTGAGTCAAGGCCAACCTGGACTATAATAGTGAGACCTTGGACCCTGCTGAAAAAAAAATAGCAAAAACAAATGCTGTAACTCACACTTTTTTTTAAAAAAAAAGACATTCTTGCTATATAATTTAGGCTGGTCTTAAAATCAATGTGCATCCCAGGCTGGCCTGAAAATCCTGGCAATGTTAATGCTTCAGCCTTCTGAGTGTACTGCTATGCCCTGTTGCCAAGGCTGATTTTGAACTTGTGATCTTCTTGGAGGCCTCAGCCCGTCAGTTTTGGGCTCACAGGTGTGAGACCCACACCTAATTCTGTGTATCATGATCTTAAAGTTGCTGGGGGAAATATTTATGTGACTTTATCAACATGTTAGAGAAAGGAATTTTGTTTTCCAGCTTCTAGATGGAATAGATGGAATATTTAAAGTGTGTCTAAAATGTTTCTTATCCCTCTCTCTTCCTTTTTTTCCCCTAGGTTTTCAAAACAAAAATAGAGTTGCAATCTTAGCAGAGTTGGACAAAGAAAAAAGAAAATTACTTATGCAGAACCAGTCTTCAACAAATCATCCAGGAGCTAGGTATTAACTGTTACTTTCTGGTGCTCTTATTAGCCATATATTTCAACATAATATGCTAGTAACACTCTTTGGAGGTCTTCTTTCTCGTTAGGACAAGCTTAACATTTTACAGTGTTTTCCATGGCCAGTAGCCTACTTACATTGAGAGTCTATTAATTCTGTGATACCATGTGCCACCTTTCATTGGAATTGCTATTTTCTATAAGCTCTTTGTCTTGCATTTTTTTATACTGCTAGTGTGTAACACATAGCCAAACACTCAGTAGCTGCTGTATGATCTGGTGGATAACTACCTCTAAATTTGGTTATTTATTCATAATAGTTCAACCTATGTGGAACATGACTAAGATAATTTGTTTAATTATCCATGGTTATATTATTGATGAATATCATATGATTTGTTTTTAACTGTTTCTAAAAAAATGCTAATAAGGATCATAATAATTGTAGTACCTCAAATCTGTTTGAAAGTAAGGGGCTGCTGGGCTTAGTGCTACATGCCTGAAACCCTGGAACTTAGGAGGCTGAGGCAGGAGAATCACCAGGAGTTCGAGACTAGTCTGGCTACATAGTGAGTTCAAGGCCAGCCTGAACTCCACAGCAAGACACTGTCAAAAAAAAAAAGGGTGGGGGTTATCAGCCATCAATTATAAATATTAAAAAGATTATTTTAAATCTCACTTTCTTCATATAAATTAGTGTAAGTAGTGGCAGAAAGAGAAAGAGAGCCTACTTTATCCCTATAAAGAATATACAGTGAGGGGCTGAATATTCAGTGGTCAAATGTTAATGGTATGAGTCCCAGCACCACAAAGAAAGAAAAGAAAAAAGAAAAGAAGTTTTCCAGACAGTTATTGTATAGCACGATGAATATAGTTAATAATGATGTGATTATACCTGAAAATTGCTAAGAGAGATCTTTAATGTTCCTACAATAAAAATAATCAGTATGTGAGGTGATGGATATGCTAATTAGCTCAATTTAACCATTTCACAATGTATATAAATACCAAAACATGTTATCATCCATCATAAATATATATCTCAATTAAAAATTATTTACTACCATTAAAATAAACCAAGGTAAGGATGCATCTGCCTTAAGCAGTGAAGTAACTGAGCTCTCCGTTTCAGCATTGCTCTCTGTAGGCCCTCTCTTAATAAGGACTTCCGGGACCATGCTGAGCAGCAGCATATCGCAGCCCAACAGAAGGCAGCTTTGCAGGTAAGCAGCATGTAACTGACACTCTCTCCTTGGAGCTTTCCTGGGTCTGAGAAGCCAGCACAGTACTTAATTTTGTATTTCAGTGGAGCAGTATCAATAAAAATGTTCCACATATATGAAACTGCAATGGTTTGCTGATGTTCAGTTGTGCCCAAGGGATCTGAAGGACCAATACAGCAGTAATGAAAGTATCTTTTATGGTGTTGACACTGTCATGATTTATTTTGTGCTGTACCTGCCATGGGATTGCTTGTGTACAAGAGTTTAGGATAGTTGGATGATCTGGAAAACTGAAATGGCTAGTTTTAATAGTATATGTCATTACATTATTTGGTGTTAAATTTTTGTTTGGATTTTTTTTTTTTTTAATGGTCAGCTCTTTGAAGGCTAATTCTTAACATGGAATTAGAATGTGATACTTCATTAACTCAAAAGTATGGGGATTATAATAGTGTCTGGTGCAGTTTGTTGATCCAAATTCTGTGTTATTGTCCATCTCTGTGTCTTTAAACAAAATGAACAGCATAAGAAATGAGTTTTAAATCAGTTTGGTCTCAGCCATTCTGGAAGGATAAGTAATTGTAACATCATGGGTGTGATTCCTTTTTTAAAAAACTGTGATTCTTAATAGCTTAATTGCTTTTTTCTTTTTAATCTCAGCATGCTCACGCACATTCATCTGGATACTTCATAACTCAGGACTCTGCATTTGGGAACCTTATTCTCCCCGTTTTACCACGCCTTGACCCAGAATGAAGAAAATATCTATGATGAAAGTGACTTTGTAATCTCAGAGGCCAAAGTTATTCTCACTCACTGCTGCACAAACTGACTTTCAGAATTTTGGTGGACTTACATATTTGTTGCTTCTTTAAGAGAAAGGAGTACATAAATGAAAGCAAAAAGAAGGGGAACCAGGATGATGGGAGCTTGGAAGCTGTATCGTTTGAGGACTTGATTACGCGACCAATAACTGTAACTATTTTGTGATGTTATTTGTCTTTTAGCTCTAAATTGAATAGTCACCTAATATGAGGCTCTACCCCAACAAGTTGGGCTGAACATACCATGTCTACAGTTGACTTTTTTTTTTTTTTTTTTTTAAATCGGAACCGGGGATCAAACTCATGACCACATGCTTGCAAGGCGGGCACTTATGCCGCTGAGCTAAATCCCCAGCCCTACAGTTAACTTTCAAGAACCACTTATAGTACATATTAAAGAAATGAGGATTTTTAAAAATGTTAACCAATAGCTTAAATAAATTCATATTTATACCTTATAGGATTGACATGGTATTATTTTTTTAATTTAGGGTCAGCATATCATGCAGAAATATTCTTTGTGAACTCCTAACTAGTTACCCTGTTCTTTTTTTTTTTTTTTTTTTTTTTTTTTT